>CAKNWW010348783.1:511-20159 GCA_932074435.1 Andricus kollari | reverse complement strand
TTTGAAATCCCTTGAAACTTTTTAAAGCTCTTGAAAGTGCCTGCAAATCTTTTACAATACCCTAAAATATTTCAAATCCTTCGAAATCCCATTAAATAACTGGAATCCATGAACGATTTCTTTGTAATCTTTTAAATAACCTAAAATATTAAAAATATTTTGAAGTATTTTAAAGATCTTCAAAATGCAAAGAAATTTCAAAAAATACTTTAAAATATTTCATATCCATTCATTATTTAACTGTCCATTGATCCTGAGGATCAATTAAATAAAAACTTTTTAAAAAATCCATCGAATGAAGTAGAAATGAGTGCATGTAGCAGAATTTAAGTGAATTTTAATAATTCAAAAGAATTAAAAGAATGCAGGATAAATGGATAAGAATACAGGTTGAATTCGAAAAAAATAATTTCAAATCTCTTAAAATCTTAGAAACCCTACGAAATACCTCACCTCTTATGAATAAATTCTTTAAAACTCACTAAATTTACAGATTTGTATAACTTTCATGAGTGAAATAAATCGAATTTTTTTTTTAAATTACCAATATTATTTTATTATTACCAATTATTTCCTCCGAGTTTCTTTGATCATTTTCTTCGATATTAATTTTAAAATCTCAAATTTCAATTCTTAACCCTACTTCCTCGAGGAAGATGTGATCAACACCTAGACTGCCAAGAAGGACCTTCAGAAGAACATCCACCTCATTACTTTTCAATCATTGCAATATGAATTTTTCATTACAGAATAATAATTCGCATTATCAAATTTAAATGAAAATTAAAACGACAGTACAAGCTTTCGTAACTTTGTAATTTTTACAATTAAAAAAGTAATTCTATGCATCATTTTCAATTTAAACGTTGTCTTATATTCAGATAAATAAATAATATTTATTATTATTAAATAATTATATATTTACTCACCGGTTTCCTCTTTTTAAAATAATGCAAACTTTTTCGCCTTTTCCATTTTCTCTATCACATTTCAAAAGTAGAAGAAAATGTAAACAATGAAGAATTCTCATAAGCATGAAGTTGCGAGCAATTAAAAAAAATACTACCTGTATATTATTTGAACTCTCTAGTACGTTTTTCAATCTGAAGTTAGCAATGTAAAATAGTACGAACGATGGCATCAAAACAAGACGATTTGGTATTATAACAGGACGCTCAAAAAGTGATGCTTAATTACAATGGAACCATATTTTTTACAATGTACATGGATGAATCATCTTATTTTATTACGTATTAGTAAATTCAAAACATCGATTTCATTGAAAGAAGGAAATATGTCTTCGGGTATAAAAAACAAATTTAAAGAAACTAGGTTCTCAGCTCTCAAGAAATAATTTATTTGACTTAATAATTTTCACATTCAGTGCAAAGAAATGTTGCTTTGTATTCAAGAAATATCAACACAATAATTATTTCGTATTTCCTTGAATCCAGTGATTTTTGTTTCATTGCAGTGTATTGTAGTTTGCAACTACTACACCAAAATACCAATTTGGCGGTTTAGTGGGGCCTACTGGAACTTCCTTAATTTCTTCTTGAGTCAAGTACGTAATCTCGCTGCTTCCTATGTTAATTTTTGCCCGGCGCCTTCTAGTAAAAATATACATGCCACTAAGAAAATTACTATACTTCAAAATTGCAAGAACGTCACCATGAGATGTTGTTAATACAATTTGTTGTGTGATTGGCATGGGCAGATAGCCTTTCGCTTTTGTTTGATGTCGAAGTGGCGAATCGGGAGGAAAAGTGTATCTTCGAAATTCAAATCGCCGGAGCGGATTGCATTTGGGAATAAGCCGAATAAGTCCAAGTTGTCCAAGTCCATATCCAAGTACCTGTAAATCAGGATTTTCGGCAAGAGAAATCCTGGTTGAGGAAGACTTAGCAGGAGAAGATTTGGCAGGCGACGACTTGACAAGAGAAGACTTGGCAGGAGAAGACATGGCCGGGAAAAAATGATTAGGAGGAGATCTGGACCGGATACGTAGATAAGGCTCGGGTTCGCCAGGAGAATGAGGTCTGTGACGAGAAGACGATGAAGAAGAAGAAGAAGTTTGGAAAAACCCCAGTTGCAGGTGGGTAATACCAGGCACCTCGCCATTAGGATTACTGTCAGACTGTGAGCTGAATTCTGCAAAAAGAGGTAGCGGCTGTATTGTTTTATTCAAAATTATTGTCTACACAAAGTAGCTTTGATAAACAGTACACATATACGGCGGAATTTTCTTGAGATTAATTTTCCACCAGGCAACTGCATTTTTAACGGAAAAGGTGAAATACCTACAGGACGAGAGGAATTTTAAAACTAAAAAGATAAATGTTTAACAAACCAGTTCAATTTTCAACAGCAACCCTGCACAAGCAGGTCTTCACAATTACATGAAGTGCAAATTTGTGACAGTTAATTGCACAACCTCTTTTCAAAATTAATTTTAATTTCACACTGAACATGCGTTTACTATCCACATTCTAAAGTAAAGCTAAATAGTTTATTCTAATGGTTTTTGTAACTTAAGAGGAGAATCCTTTTAGAGTGACGTTCATTGAAAGAGATGACAATTCAGAAATCTGTTTTGAATGATAGGATAGATCAAGAGAGACCAAAAGTATGTCTCGCCTTATTGAGCGTCTAGTAAAAAGTGAAACGTTCTTGATTCCTCAATGAAGGTGCATCAACTGATCGTGAAAATCCATTGTGTGAACGTGTGTATAAGCGGGCTAACCGGTAGCGTTCTTTCGTGAATTTATGATTTCGAAAAAGATGTTGTGCGTTCAGCATATAAATTGGAAATATAAAGAATATTATAGAATAATATACTTTCAGCGTTTTCAACACTTTTAAGGAACATGTAACATCTTTTGTATGACCCAGATGGTTTATTCGTGCAGCCCGCACGATTCAATCGCGTAGCGAAAGGTTATTGGTTAAAAGGTTATTGTCGAAAAACCAATGAGTCGTGCCAATACAACACTCAGTGATGTTCCACTTGCTTTAATACTTTGAAAATTATATGACACTATTTGTTCAAATATGTGACACTATTTATACTATTTTTGATCTCTGAAATGAGCACGAGACCTGAAATAATTATAGATATCCTACATTATTATATTCACCAATATAATTGAGAATAATTGCTGACAATAAGACCACAGTATAAACGATCTTCATCTTTTCTCATTAGAGGGCAAACTATAGTTAACGGTGTAACTAATAAGAATTATCTCCCAGAATTAAAGTAAATATTGCCTTGGGCTCGTCCGTCTAAGATTACCTATCGAGATTGTTATCGTTCCATATTGTATTTATATTTTATAAGTCAGTTTCAAGAAATTATTTATTAAGTTTTATAAAACCGACGTCGCAATTCATGTAATCTTGTACATTTTTAGGAGTACTGGCTTTTAGATGAAAAATGTATACATATAGTGTCTACTATGACAAATATCATTTTTTTTTTCAACTAAGGGTACGACCAGTGAAAATGGCGGGAAAGCGCTATCCAAACTCTAGGTGATAGTAGTTGTATAAATACGTATTAGTTTTAATACGTATTAGTTTCAATACGTATTAGTGAATTCAAAAAATCGATTTTATTGGAAGGGGGACATATGTATTCGGGTATGAAAAACAGATTTGAAGAAGCTAGGTTCTCAGATCCCAAGAAATCATTTATTTCATATACTGATTTTCATATTTAGTGCGAAAAAATATTTCTTTGCAATGAGGAAATATCAAGACGAAAATTATTTCTTTGAGTCGAGGCATGACTTGTTTGCCCCTAAAAAATAATTACACAACTGAATTAAGCAAGTCCTTGGGTCAAAGAAAATAAATCAAAGAAACGATTTTCTTATTATGCAGTGACTCTTGTTTCAGTGAAGTGTATCGTACTTTACAACTACTACACCAAAATACCATTTTGACGGTTTGTTGGGGCCTACTGGAACTTCATTAATTTCTTCTTGGGTCAAGTCCGCAACCTCGCCGTTTCCCATGTTAATTTTTGCACGGCGCTTTTTAATGGAACTATATATTCCACTTAGAAAATTAGTATGCTTCAAAAATGCAACAACGTCACCATCATATGTTGTTAATACAATTTGTTCTGTGATTGGCATGGGCAGAAAGCCTTTTGCTTTCATTTGATGTCGAATTTCCGAATCGGGAGAAAAAGTGTATCTTCGAAATTCAAATCGCCGGAGTGGATTGCATTTGGGAATAAGTCGAAGAACTCCAAGTTGTCCCAGTGCATATCCAAGTACTTGTAAATCAGGATTATCGGCGAGAGAAGTCCTGGCTGGAGAAGACTTATCAGGAGAAGATTTGGCAGGAGAAGACTTGGCAGGAGGAGATATGGACCTGACATGTGGATAAGGCTTGGATTCGGCAGGTGCATGAGGTGTGAGACGAGAAGAAGAAGAAGAAGGTTGGCACAGACCCAGTTGCAGATGGGGAATACCAGGTACCTCGCCATTAGGGCTACAGCCAGACTGTGAACTGAATTCTGAAAAAAGGTGGATCCAATATTGTTTTATTCAAAATTATTGTGTACAGAAAGTAAGATAAAGACACCAGTTAGTGACAGTGTTAGTTCTTAAGAGTACAATATTTAACTTTGCACTTTTTTATACGCTCTAATCACGATTTTTTTTGTAAGTATAAGTGAAGTAGTTGTTTTTTAATATTAAAAGCATGATGGCAGCAATGTCCGCATTGTTTGTTAATAATTATTGATTTTTGTTGTGCTTTATACGAGTGGATGAGTTAGTGACACCTGTGCACCTTTTAATGACAGTGCTTTTCCCCTGTCACTAACAGGTCCAAAGAAGCGTTTGGAACCTTTCAGTGACAGCAACACGTGATAGGGCTTAAAATTGTTGATGTTTTTTTCTGATGAAGCAAATGAGTAGAAAACCTACAATACCTATTTTTTAATAGTTTCGGATTGGAAGATAATTAGATGTTTACATAAATTGTTTAAACAATTTATCATTGTTTTTAGCAATTTTCTCTTAGAATAGAGATAGAAAGTCGCGGTTTTTTCAAAACATTTTCATTTTTTCTCTAATTTTCAACTAGAGAGATGTAATATAGTTTATTAATGTTAACAAAAAAAATGGTTTAAACAATTTATTACTATTGTTTATAATACTATCTTTGAATAATGCTAGTAATTGCGGGTTTTTTCTGAAATTTTCAACATTTTGTTCACTTTTCACTTGGAATGAGTTAATATTTAATTTAATATAGCAAAAATAATTGTTTAAACAAATTATTATTGTCTATAGCTATCTTCTTCTATATCAATACTAGATAGTTGCGGTTTTTTCTGAACTTTTTAACTTTGTCCATTCTTCAATTATAGTGAAGTAATAATTAATTTAAGTTAAAAAAATTATTGTTTAAACAATTTATTATTATTGTAAATAATATTCTCTTTGCTTCATGTTAGAAAGTTGCGGTTTATTCTGCAAACTTCAGCTATTTGTCTATTTTTCACTTGGAGTGACTTAATAATTATTTAAGTTAAGAAAAAATAATTGTTCAAACAAATTATTATTGTTAATTACTATCTTCATCTATATTAATGCCAGATAGTTGCAGTTTTTTCTCAAGTTCTTAACTTTTTGCCCACTTTTCACTTAGTGAGGTAATGATTAATGCAAGTTAATAAAAATAGATGTTTAAACAATTTACTATTATTTATTACTATTTTCTCTTAGATAAGTGCTAGCAAGTTACGGTTTCTTCTGAAATGTTTAACTTAGCTTTGCCTTTTTAGTTATGAACAAATGATAAATAAACATTAGAGAGAAACATATTTGGAATAATCTCTTTTGTTCGTAAATATATTTTGCTGGAGGGGGACTGATATCAAAATATGTTCAATTCTAAATTTTTCCTTTACGCTTTGCAAAAAACTTCTGGTTGTAATTTAAATCAAAACTGTCACAAGTAATTTATACACCTATTGAAATATGAAATACGGTTTATTTGCATTGATGAAAATTTGTTAACTACTCATTAATAAATTGCACTCTTGAATATTAGCAAACGAATTCTCATTTTTGTCGAACAATCTATTTCTATAAATCTGTTTACGAAATTTTGCCTTAATTGAAATAAACAACATTAACAATTTGCTGTCTAGTTTATTTTAGCTCTTAAATATTCACCAGAATAACTACTTCAAACATTTATTTGTTGTCGGAGCCACTACAATTTTTTTTCTCAAACTTGCTCTATTCAAAGATAATTGACTTTTATATTGTATAATGGGCTATAATATGTCGATTTCGCAAGATTATATTCATTCATGATGAGAAGGAATATGCTATTTCTAT
Source organism: Andricus kollari (assembly GCA_932074435.1). Classification (NCBI taxonomy): domain Eukaryota; kingdom Metazoa; phylum Arthropoda; class Insecta; order Hymenoptera; family Cynipidae; genus Andricus; species Andricus kollari. The sequence continues at coordinate 13,791 of CAKNWW010348783.1, read as the reverse complement.
CAGAATATCAGTTTCATCGAAGTTGAAAAGAACATGAAATTTGTGAAATGTGTGTTATTTAAAGGAATTAGACTTTGTCATGAAATATTGGGTTATATTATATCAAAATGTAATTGTTTTAAACTAAACATATTATTCATGCAACATGAAAAAATAAACATATCTCCTTTAAATAAGACATATTTAACAAATTTCATTTTCTTGTCGGCGTTGATGAATCTGATATTCTGAGATGGAAATGGTATACAACTTGTATTTAATAATGGATAGATATAATTGTGTCAAAAAGACTTGTTACGGCCTATTTTAGAATATAATAAGTTCAAATACGTTTGAATAAAGCAATTAGGAAAAATTTTTTTTCTATTTATTTGACGAAAATGAAAATTTTTGAATATCAAAAGGCTAATATGAACTAGAAAGCAAATGATAAATGTTATATATTGGAATTAAACCAATGTTTATTAACAGTTTACTAATTATGAGTTGGGCAAAAGCAAGATGATTTAAAGATACCGATTGTTCGATGAAAATCAAAATCCATCTGCTTAAATTCAAGCAGGCGATTTGTTATTGTTTGGCTCCTGGACGCCCTAACCTCCAAGCGACTCACTGACACGCGACTCTAACAACACAATTTTCAAAGATTTTGGCGACGAGAAGGACCATAAAAGTTGGAGACAAGTTGAAGAACACATTGAAGTTATAGGCAATAACGTTTTTTTCACTGCAAACACGACTGAATCTCCTTAAAATACATTCTTCTGCACCCTGTCACTAATCTGTCCCTTTACGAATTCTCGGACCAGTTAATATTGTTGATTATAATTAATAATTGTACGACACTTTGCCCTCCAGGCACCTTCTCAACGCTACACAAATTCAATGATTTAAATGTTACACTTTACTTCTTACGATGTTTGTTTTTTGAAAAACCGACAATGCACCGACTCGCTTGTCCTTGTTGAACGCACTCTCTACATACAAAACTGTAACAGCGAGAGGCGAGCGTCTAGATGGCAGCACCGGTTTTTAAATATTTTTTTTACACTGCTTTCAAAATTATTTCCTGGACATATTTATATGCAGTTTAATATTGGAGAATGCTACTTTTTACCAAGTCTCCATTTACATTATGATTTCCATTAAATTCTTCAATAAATGAAGAAATTCATCGAGGGTATCATTAACTGGTCGCATGTCACTAACTGGTGTCTTTACCTTAGCTTTGATAAAAAGCTCACATATACGGCAGAATTTTCTTAAAAATAGTTAAATGTTCAACAAACAACATCGTTTTTATCCGGAAAATATCAATTTTCAACCAGACAGTCTGGAAATGTTAAAATAAAAAATAGGTAGATTTAATTAATTAAAACTAAATTTTCTACCAAATTGTGGAATGTTCCACCCAAAACTACGAATTTTCCACAAAACAGTTAAATTTTCAACAAAAATGATAATTTTAAAACAAATGAGATTGATTTTCAACCAGACAATTGCATTTTTAATCAAAAAGGTGAAGTATCTACAGAAAGAGATGAATTTCAAAACCAAAAAGATAAATGTTTAACAAAATAGTTAGATTTTAAACAGCAAAAGAATTTGTTATTTAGGAAAGACAACAAAATTAAAATCAAATTTCCGAACCAAGAAGGCGAATTTTCAGCAAAGCAGTTCAATTTTAAATCAAAAAGGTTGAATTTCTAACATAATTGTTGAATTTGCATAAAAATTTAACAGTAGTCTTTTTATACGAAAAGAATAAACTTTTAACCAAAAACATTTAGATTTTATTATTGGGTATAATTTAATTATATAGCAAATTTATATTTCAAACTTAGCTCAATGATATTGATTATTATAGAGAAATTCATTCAATTTGCGTTTACTGTTTCCTGTTCAGTGAACTGTAATCAGCAATACATATTGATTTCGATACTTGCAGGACACTACCCAGGTGAAAAAGTTATATACAGGATGTCCCAGACTCAAAAGTATCCAGATTTATATAGCTGGATAAAATTAAAAATTTAAATCGAAAATTCCGTTTCCAAAAATAAGTTGAAGTTCTAGTTTTTGGGGTATAAAATATTCAGACTGGACCAATATTTAATCATTTAGAAACTAAAGCTTCAAATAATTTTTGGAAAAGGAATTTTATATTTATTTTTCTATTTTTATACAGCCATATAAGTCCGAAAACTTGAGTCTGTGACACAATGTATAGTTTATAAATAGTAGACCAAACACTGATGTTTTTCATTTGTTTTATACAGAAAAATTTTAAAAACAAATAAAAAATATAATTGTCTCATCCATTATACAGGGTGTCCAAAAAGTAACGAAACACCTAAATAATTTTCCAGGTAAAATATTTTTCAAAAAGGTCAAGGTCATTCTTAAAGTAACTTTTATCTAGGAATCCAGTTGTGTCCTTGAAGTTGACCTAGAGCTTACCTTCAAGGTTACTTCAAGGTCAACTTTATTTTTTTAAGTGGAAACCCTTTTTTTTTGACAACGGAAATCGAACAAGCGGGAAATTTTACGTCCAAACATGTAGTCAAGTCGCGGTTTAAGGGTGACCTCTAACTTCAGCTGAAGGTTATTAGGCTTGACCTACATATAGGGCGGGTCCAGTCTGTACTGCTGCGGCTCAGGTGTTTACGAAAAACATCGAGATCATTCTTCGCGTAACTTTTAACGAGGAATCCAGCGTTAACCTTGACTTTGACCTTAGCCTTCAAGGTTATTCCAAGATCAATTTTGTTTTTTTTTTTCAATTGGGAACCCCTATTTTTGACAAAGGCAATCGAAAGAGCAGAAAATTTTGCGTCTAAACATAAACTCAATTCATGCGTCAAGGATGACCTTGGACTTCAGCTGAAGGTCATTAGGTTTGACCCAGGTATGGGGCGGGTCCAATCTGTACTGCTCTTGGCTCAGGTGTTTACGTAAAAGGCTTATGTCAATCTTGGTGCAATTTTTAACGAGGAATCCTGTGGTGACCTTCAATTTGACCTTCAAATTGACATTTAAGGACAACAAAGAATTTTAAGTGACAAAATTTAAAAATTGAAATAAAAATCAAATTAAAAATTTATTTATTCCTTATTTTATCAAATTTTTTGTGAAGAAAGTTAAAACTATACTTTGATCGACTTTTTTATTATTCGTGGGTTTGATGCTAGCATAACTAATATTGAATGCGTACATTTTTTTTTTCATTTTTTTTTAATTTGATTTTTTTTTACTTTTTAGCTTTTTTTTTAATTAAAAAAAAATTGTTTTCGACCTTGAAGGTCAATTTAAAGGTCAAATAACAGGTCACTACAGGATTCCTCGTTAAAAGTTACTTCAAGAACGACCTCGGCGTTTTTCGTAAGCACCTGAGCCGATGCAGTACAGATTGGACCCGCCCCATACCTGGGTCAAGCCTAATAACCTTCAGCTGAATTTCAAGGTCATCCATGACCCATGACCTGAGTTTATGTTTGGACGAAAAATTTTCAGCTCTTTCGATTGCCGTTGTCAAAAACAGGGGGTCCTAATTGAAAAAACAAAGTTGACCTCGAAATAACCTTAAATGTCAAGGTCAAATTCAAGGTCACCACTGGATTCCTTGTTAAAAGTTACTTCAAGAATGACCAAGAAGTTTTTCGTAGACACCTGAGCCGCAGCAGTACAGACTGGACCCGCCCCATACCTGGGTCAAGCCTAATAACCTTCAGCTGAAGTTCAAGGTCACCCTTGACCCACGACCTGAGCACATTTGTGGATGTAAAATTTCCCTTTCTTTCGATTGCCGTTGTCAGAAATAGGGGTTCCCATTTAAAAAAGCAAAGTTGACCCAAAAATAGCCTTGAAGGTCAGGCTCAAGGTCAAATTCAAGGTCTCAACTGGATTCTTTGTTAAAAGTTACTTCAAGAATGACCTTGCCCTGCTTGAAAAATATTTTACCTGGAAAATTATTCAGGTGTTTCGTTACTTTTCGGACACCCTGTATATAAACTATATTATAACTTTAGGACCTGGGTGAAACTGGCGCTTCCTATTTTAATATTTAATCTTATTGCCTAAAACCTCTAGAAATTACTATCGGGTTATATTTTACAAGAAGGGTGATAGTTTTACTCTTTGAAACTCTAAGGCGGTGAAAAAAATTATTCTCAGTTATAAAATTGCTAGATATATAATTATCGATAGATACGGAATGAATGAGGTTCAAAGATTTCAGACAAGTTTGATATTGATTATTCATTTTCAAATACCAAATCTATACAAATTCTACATGGATAGTTGTAGCTTCACAAGATTGAGAGATGAGACCAGATTTTCTATGATTTAAGATTATTATAAAATCCTTCTGATAGGATTTTTTATTTGTAATTAATATTTATAATCAATTTAATTTTCTTGCACAAGAAGGTCTCTATAATGGAATAAAGTGCAAAGTCGTTAAGACTGGAAATACAATCTGAATCTGATTTCAAACTAGCCATAAGAACATTATAGCAGATTCTCCTTTTTTTAAAACTTGAATGCCAAAACTTGCTTGCACAATGAGATCTTCATAATTAAATGGAGTGCAAAGTCTTTACAGTTAATTTCACAACCCTTGTTTTATAGTTAATTTTAACTTTTCCCGAAACTTACGTTTACTATCCAAATTTTAACTTAAAGCTAAATAGTTTCTTCTAATTGTTTTTGGAATTTGAGCGGACAATCCTTTTAGATTGGCGTTAATTGGATGAGATGCCGATTCATAAATCTGTTTATGAAGTAACTATTTTGCAAATTTGTGACACTATTTACACTATTTGATCTCTAAAATAAAAACGAGACCCAAAATAATTATAGATATATTATAATATTTACCAATAGAATCAAGAATAACCGCTGATAATGAGAACACAGCATAAACGATCTTCATCTTTCGTAATTAGAGGCCAAACTATAGTTAACAGTGTAACTAATGAAAATTCTGCGCAGCATTAGAGTAAATATTTCCTCAAGTTTGTCGGCCTAAGATTACCTTTTGATATTGTTGTCGCTCGATATTGTTTTTATATTTCATAAGTAATTTTCAAGGAAAAAATATTGTTTACTAAGTTTCACAAAACTTATACAGCGTCTACTATAACAAATATGATCAATTTGGAATTTTTAAGGAAAAACTTTATTTCATCGACTTCTTCCAGACCATTTATTCAGAATTTTGTACATAAATATTACGTTTCGGATTCAGACCAATTCCCTCATAAGATTATCTATTATCAAATATGAATAATTATAAACATATTATGTTCAACACGGTTGATGTTATTTCCATGTTCCTATGCTCTAATGTGTAGGAGGTCCGGGCATTTCGTTTGTCCTTCAAAAGTCCTGCCGCAGTTAACGTGATTTTATGAACTAGTTTACCTTCATCTAAAGAATCTAATTTGTCTTTACCTAATTTAATAAATTTATTTAACTTGGATTCAACTCTAAAAACAGTTTTTATTGTAAATTTATTTAATAGCCTTTTGAAATTTGGTGAAATTGTTCCTAAGAAAGGAATGGAGATGATCTCCTCTTCAACATCAATAATACCATCAACATTTGGGCTGTTATTAGAAGGCTGGCCTTCTTTAAATTTAACTCAGAAAGTCTTTTGTTTATATGTTTCTATACGAACACATTAGGATGGTTGTTATACTATGAGTATTGTTTACCAATATGTAGGTCATCTAAGTGGAAAGTATTGGCAGACAGAAGAATAGTGGCATTGACAAGGTTTTTAACAATCCCTATTTTATTATTATTTTATTATGAAACATTTGAATCCAACAAAAAAATTTTCACAAAATTGTGCAAGTGACAACTGTGCACGTTGAAATTTCGACGTGCACAGTTGTACAAGTACCATATGTGCATGTGCACATCTGGCCATCGACGTGCACAGTTGGGCACGTGCAAAGCTGCTACGTAAAAAGTGGCTAACAGCCCCCAATAAATAATTCATTAAAATTAATAATTTTAACATTAATTGAAAATAAATTTTTATTTGCATCAAAGAAATATCACCAAAGCAAGAAATAAATTCTTGTTAAAAAAAACAACTAAGAAACGCATTTCTTTGCATCCAGAAATTTTTTTTAGTGTAGAGTATCGTACTTTACCACTACTACACTAAAATGCCAATTTATTGGGTAGTTGGGTCCTACTGGAACTTCCGCGCGTTCGTCTGGCGTCAAGGTCGTAACATTGCGGCTTTCTATGTTTATTTTTGCCCGGTGCTTTTTACTGGAATTATATATTCCACTAAGAACATTACTTCTCTTAAGAATTGCAAATACGTCACCATTAGATGCTGTTAATACAATTTGTTCTTGGCTTGGCATGGGCAGATAGACATTTCTATTTATAAAATGTCGAAGTTTGCAATTGGGAGGAAATGTGTATTTTCTAAATTCAAATCGCCGGTGCGGATTGCTTTTGGGAATAAGCCGAATAACTCCAAGTTGTCCAAAGTTATATCCAAGCACCTGTAAATCAGGAGTCTCGGCAATAGATGTCCTGACAGGAGGAGACCTGGCAGGAGGAGACCTGGCATGAGGAGACCTGGCAGGAGGAGACCTGGCGCGATGAGACCTGGCACGAGGAGACCTGGACCTGACACGTACACAAGTCTCGAGTTCAGCAGAAGAACAAGGGATGCGATGAGAAGAATCAGAAGAAGTTTGGCAATGACTCAACTGCAGGTGGGGAGTATCAGGGCCCTCACCATCAGGGTTGCAGCCAGACTGTGCACTGAACTCTGCAAAAAAATAGGCAATATTTTTTTATTTAAAATTATCGTCTTCGGGAAGTAGCTTTGATAAGCAGTCTCATTAGCAAACAACAGATGAATTTTCAATTAAGAAGTTTCATTCTTAACAGCAAAAAATAAATTTCTACCAAATGAGATAAATTTTTTAGCACAAAAAATTGATTTTCTACCAAAAAAGACGAATTTTCAAGCCAAAAATACGAATTTTCAACCAAACAGCTGTGCTGTCTCGTATCGCCACGTACGCGTAGCGGCGTTCGGTGCCGACGCAAAACGAAATTTGTGAGGTTAGACTGCTATACTCAAATCAAGTTTGGAAAAAAATAGCAATTGGGATAGAATTCGGATTAAAAAGAACAAATTATGATTACCGTAAAGCTTAGCAATGTTTTAAAAATAATTATAGATGTATTATATTATGATATTTACCAATAGAATTAAGAATAATCGCTAAAAATAAGACCAGAGTATAAAGGATCATCTTTTTGAATTAGAAGACAAACTATAATTAGCAGTGTGACTAATAAGTATTCTGTTGCTTTATTATATTAAATAGTGCCTGAAGCTTCTTCTTATAAAATTATCTTCAGAGATTATTATCTTTGGAGATTTTATTTATATTTCGTAAGCCAGTTTCAAGGAAAACAATGATTTACTAAGTTCCATAAAGCTGAGGTCACAATGTATACATTCTGGTACGTTTTTTGGAATGTCGGGTTTTGCATGCAAAAATTATATCTTGTCCACTAACAAATATCATCTCATATTAAGTTTTTTTAAACATGGTTACGGCCGATGGTACTTTGCTTCCCGTTAGCAAATGTATTTGCTTCCAAATAGAGGAAGCATTAGTGATTTTTGTGAATAATAGACAAACTAAATTTTGTATTTAAAATGGTAGTTTTTCGAGCTGTAAAAGAGAACGGAAAAGTTCTGTCGCACTGAGGAAATGTGTCTTAGGGATTAAAAGGCAGATTCACAGAAACTAGCTTTTAGCTCCCAAGAAATTATTTATTTAAAATTATAATTTTCGCAATTATTACAAAGAAATATTACCCAAAAAAGGATTTCTTTAAGTCGAGGCATGACTTGTTTGCTTTTCAGCAATATCAACTCAACTGCAGTAAACAAATACCTGATTTAAGCTAAAGAAACCAAAGAAACGCATTTCCTTGGATTGATCATTTTTACTTTCAGTTTAGACTATCGTAGTGTACAACCACTACACTAAACGACCGACCTAAAAAGTTGATAGAGCCTACTGGAACTTCCTTAATTTCTTCTTTGGTCAATGCCCTTACCTCGCCGCTTCCTATGTTTATTTTTGCCCGGCGTTTTCTACTGAAACTATATATTCCACCAAGAACATCACTAGTCTTCAATATTGCAAAAACGTCACCATTAGATGATGTCAATACAATGTGTTCTAGGATTGGTATGGGTCGATAGGTTGTTGCTGTTATTTTATATGAAATTCGTGATGTGCGATCAAAAGTATATCTTCGAAATTCGAATCGCTTGTGCGGATTACTCTTGGGAATAAGCCGAATAACTCCGAGTTGTCCAAGTCTATGTCCAAGTACCCGTAAATCAGAGTTATCGGCAAGAGGAGGCCTGGGAGGAGAAGATCTGACAGGAGAAGATCTGGCAGGAGAAGATCTGACAGGAGAAGACCTGGCAGGAGAAGACATGCCAGGAGGATGTCTGGAAGAAGGAGACCTGGACCTGGCACGTATATCAGGCTCGGGTTCGGCAGGAGAATGAGATATGTCAGACTGCGAACTTAATTCTGCAAAAAGAAATACAGGCAATATTATTTTAAATTATTTTATGCAGAAAAGTGGCTTTGTTGAACAGCACACATATGTCGCAGAAATTTGAAAGGCAGTTAAAATAAATAAATCCGAAACTAGTAAATCTGCATTGCAAATTGATGTTCATGTGAATTTTTAATAATATAAAAAACCAATTGGCAAAATAAATGCTATTTCGAAAGCATTGACCCTTGATTAAAAAGAACTGAAGACATTCTTCCTTCAGATTTTTGAACGAAATACTCAATACGTGAGTTCGAACTAACTGTTTCTTTATTTAGTTTCTTACATCAATATAAATCATTTACACATTGTGTCGGTCAATCATTTAAAATGTATATTTTCTTCGTTTCAGTTTATATTTCGCAAATTCTACTGTCATCCAATTCTAGTAGTACTTTGCTGGAATAAAGGAAACAGGTGATTAAAGATGCACACTTGACACGATATACCCATCAATTATCCAGCACTTTGCCCTTTTGGCAACTTTGTCAAAATCCAGATGCTGTTTCTTCCTAACGATGACGTTTCTTAATCCGTCGCTTTTTTCCAATTTTTGGACTCTTCAGAACGAAGTGTGTCTTCGAAGGTCACTGGCCGTAATCCGCGAATCTCAATGATCTTTGAATTTGCCTTCTATCATGTAATTCGTAACGCCCTTGTTGTTCTTGATATCCATTTTGGATTGGTACGTCTGGCGCTTCTTGCATGTCTTGATGATGAAGATCATCCTCGCTTTCAATTGATTCAAAATCTTCATCAGATGAGTGCTCTCCCTCTACTTCTCTAGCTTCTTCTTCGACTTCATTTTCTTCTCCTCTTTCAGTTTCAATTCGAAAAAGAATAATAGATTCTTCTCCGATGTCCGTTATTTTCTCTTCTGCGATTGTTTCCTTTTTAAAAATAACAGCTTTTTGTGTTTCGATATTTCCTCCATCATCAAACAATACTTTGAATCCTTTTACGTTCTCGTTATACCCTACAAATATGCTTTTCCGAGCTTTAGTATCCAGTTTTTATCTATCTCGCTAAGACAGTCTTCTTCTTTGACCACAATTCAATGTGCGTTTCACCTACAACACAGCTTGTGCCAGTTCGGTTCAACGTATATGCAACCGAATTCATAGCTTCTGCCCATAAAATTTTACTTGAATCCTTCGCAAGAAGGGCAGTTCTTCATCTTTCTACCAGCGTTCTATTTTCTGGCTCCAGCTTACCGTTTTGTGGTGGGGTATACGCAACTGTCCTTTGATGCTGAATACCGTACTCTTCAGTTATTTGTCGAATTTCTTGTTTCATACATTCTGATCCATGATCAGTTCGTAGAATTTTGACAAATCCATTGATTTGATTTTCTGCAAATTTTGGAGAACTTTCATCTTTTCCTGAGCTTCGGATTTTCGCTGTAGAAAATACACTGTTCTAAAATTTGAATAGTCATCTTTAAAAAGTAGAAAATAGTTTGATCCACCAATCGAAGCCTTTTCCATCGGACCGCATATATCAGAATGAATTATTTCTCCTGGTCATGTTGTTTTTGTTTTGCTTTCAGGAAATGGAAGTTTGTGCATTTTCCCAAATGTCCTCGATATTAATGTTCTGATTCTGTAAAATTATCTTCACCTGCTTAATGTTTTGTTGCCTATTGCAGTTCCAGCTGAAAAAATATTCCTTTTCATACCAGGTACATACAAAACATCAGATGAATGCTTTTCAAATCATTCTTTATCTGCATATGACAAAATCTTGATGTGACCTGACCATAGGAGATTAAGCAATTAGCATCTCAAATCCTAACCTGCTTAATGGAATCAAATCCTACGTAATGGTCTAACCATGTTCTTTTATTTGTCATGTGGTGACGTGCACCTTAATCGAGAAACCACTTTTCATGATGAGCTTTGTCGATAAAGCTGATGCCAATATTTCGCCAATAAAAGCATCTCTTGTTGGACCTTTTTCTTTTATATGAAATAATTATTTATAAATATATATTATATTATCAATTATATGAAATAATTATTTATAGATATATTATTATATTTACCAATAGAATTAAAAATTGCTGCTACCGAAACGACCATAGTATAAACGATCCTCATCTTTTCCACTTAGAAGGCAGTCTCTAGTTAACAGTGTAACTGATAAGTGTTGTGTTGCTTCATTGAAATAAATATTGCCGCCAACTTGTCAGCGTAAAACTGATGTCACGATTTATATAATCTTGTATGTTTTAGGGATAGCTAGGTTTTAGATGAGAAATGTATACAGTGTCTGCTACAACAAACATCATCAATTTTCTTTTGAACTGTAGAAGATAACATTGCCTTTTATTGCTATTAGAAGAGGTAACTATAGCCAAAATTATATCCAGAAGACAAAATACATGCATTTCCAACCAAATAGTTGAAATTTCAGCAGGTGAATTCAACAAAAAAGGACGAATTTTTAACGAAGTAGATGAATTCTAAACCAAATTGATAAAGTTTCAACAAAGAAGATGAATGTTTTACTCAGAAAGCTGAATTTTCAACAAAGGAATTAGGTTTTAAAGCAAAAAAGTAGAATGTTATACTTTATTTCGCATCTTGCGTTGTTATTTTAAGGACATAAATTAAAAATGTTTTCATGTGATTTTTGATGAATAAAATAAAAACTCCTACAAATCTTTTTCTAGACTTTTTACGTACATCGTGTCTTTTGGCTCAAAATATAAATTGTCGATTTTTTCATAGGATTTTCCGTAAATAGAACCATAATGACGAGTCCTATGAAAAAATGGTTGCATGAAAACTTGTGGATGTTTTGAAATGCTACAATTGTTCTTCTTTTGAAGTTTTTTCACGTACCAATCGTCGTTCAGTATATTCGATTTTTCTGTAGCATATTCGATGGATAAAACCATAACCATTAGGGACCCCAAAATGTGGAGATCCGCGGAAAAACTGAGGTTTGTTGAATTTTGAAGCAAACCAGACGAACTGTCAGTTACAAAGAAATATTTCTTTGTATTAAAGAAATATTACCAAAAAAATTATTTCTTCGAGTCGAAACATGACCTGTCTGCCTCTGAACAATGTTTACTAAACTGAAGTAAGAAAATCCTCGGTTAAAAGAAAAGAAAGCATAGAAACGCATTAAATTCGATCCAATAATTTGTTTTTAGTGTAGAGTATCGTCGTTCACAACTACTAAACGAAAAAACTGATATATTGGTAAGGAAGGGCCTACTGGAACCACTTCAATTTCTTCTTTGGTCAAGTTCGTAATCTCGCCGCTTCTTATGTTTATTTTTGCCCGGCGCCGTCCATGGAAATTATATATTCCACCAAGAACATCACTAGTCTTCAATATCGCAAAAGCGTCGCCATTAGATGCTGTTAGTACAATTTGTTCTAGGATTGGCATGCGTTGATAGACTTTGGATTTCATTTGATGTAGAAGTGGCGTTTCAGAATGAAAAGTGTATCTTCGAAATTCAAATCGTCGGTATTGATTAATTCTGGAAATAAGCCGAATAATTCCAAGTTGTTCAAGTCCACATCCAAATACTTGTAAATCAGGAGAGTTGGCAAGAGGAGGCCTGACAGAAGGAAATCTGGCAGGAGGAGACCTGACAGGAGGAAACCTGGCAGAAGGAGACCTGACAGGAGAAAAGCTGGCAGAAGGAGACCTGACAGGAGAAAAGCTGGCAGGAGGAGACCTGGCAGGAGGAAACCTGGCAGGAGGAAGCCTGTCAGGAGGAGACCTGGACCTATCACGTAGATTAGGATCGGGTTCGGCTGGACAATAAGGTATGCGAAAAGAAGAAGAAGGAGGAGGAGGAGGAGAAGAAGGTTGATAAAGAGCCAGTTGCAGGTAAGGTTCACCAGGCCGATCTTCGTTCGGGTTACTGCCAGACTGTGAACTTAATTCTGCAAAAAAGAAAGAGGCAATATTTTTGTTATTAAAAACTATTTTGTACATAAAGTAGCTTTAATGAATAGTACACATATGCGGAAAAAATTTGGGAAACAGATAAAACAAATAATTCCCAAACTAGTCAATGTACTACTTGTTATTTTGACCAAGACAACATTTTCATTTGAATAAAACACAGTTGATATGAACCAGAAAGAACGAATTACCAACACAATAGTTGAATCATCAACCAAGAAGGATTAATTTTCAACTAAAAAATTGAATTTTCAACCAAAAATTCGAGTAGCTTATAAAGCAGTTGAACTAATAACCAAGAAGATTAATTTTCTATCAAAAAAGACAAGTTTTCAATGAAATTAAAAGTTATAAATCTTTGAACAAAAAAATCAACTTTTAAGAAAGTAGTTCACCTTTCAACCTAGAAGTTGAATTTTCCATGAAAAAATTGTAATAGAACATACTTCAACAAAAAAGATTTTAATTTAAAATAAAAAACAAAAACAGTTGGATTTACCCAAAAAAAAACTAATTTTCAACAAAATACTTGAATCCTTAACGGAAACAGATTAATTTTTAACCAGACAATTTTAATTTTAAGTAAAAGAAAAATTTCAACAAAAAAATTGATTTTTGAAGTACAAATGTGAATTTCCAGCAACATACATAAATTTTCAATCAAATAGTTCCAAACTGTTAAATTTTCGAGCCGAAACTACGAATTTTCCAAAAAA
>CAKNWW010348781.1:3963-17993 GCA_932074435.1 Andricus kollari | reverse complement strand
TTTAAATAGGGAATGATTTTGAAAAACTGCCGGATCAATTTTCGGCTAAAAAATTAAAACTCGTATAATTTTTGATAATAAAGTTATCAGGTTTCTCACAGGGAAGATAAATTAAAGTTAAGTAAATATTTGTGTGTTTAAATTAAGTAAGTTTGCTGCGATAAATTTGTTCAGTGTACAAAGTATTTCGTTTTCTCGAGAAATACATTTTCAAAATTAGGAAAGTAACGGTTGGTTACATTCGCTTCGTTCGTTACCTCTTACTTAAAACTTTTTTTATAAACAAGCAACAAGATCTCAGAACTAAAGTTGTACTCTATTTGTGGAATTTTTTCATGACTTTCAGTACATAAATTAGAGATAAACTTAAATATAAAAATGGATTTAAAATAAAATAGTATTTAAAGTTGTTAACTTAAAATTTTGATTTAATTTCAAAACCTATTATAGATTTTATGTTTAAATCGGTTTTCGAGCAAATTTTATTCCGTTTCTGTGAGTTTTGTGGAGTAATCCACCTGTTGGAATTTAATCTATATAGGTTTATAGCTATAGGAAGATAAAACTGCTTCATTTCATAGGCTGATGGAAATAAAAATACAGTGTATTCAAATGGATTGGATTTTAAAATTGGAAAATTGAAAAGATATTGATATGATGTAAATTAAGCGTTTTAATTTGACATGGATAGGTACATTGTAAAGCACTTTAAATTAGCAGCAGTGGATTTTTACTTGGTATTGAAAATCAAAAATTTTGAGTAATTTATTCTTGAAACGTTAATTTTGATTATTTTTTAAATAATTGGGGCTTTGAACAGTGAACTCTATTTATGAGAAATTCAAAGAGTCTATAATTATGCCCTAAGGTACTATCGAAAGTAGCATGGGGATTTAAAACCAAATACATCCCATATTTCTCATTCTTCAACTACTGATATTATAAAAATAAGACTGTAACATGAAAATTATTTTGCTTTATCTCAATTCTACATGCTAAGTGATTTAATTTGAGGCATCTCCGAAGAAAATCGGGCTAAAAGAAAAGATTCCAGTATAGGGGTCTAAGTGACCAAATTTCTCTTATTTCTCTTATTTTACATATTTTTTAACCACTGATATTTAAAAAAAGAGAAAACTATAATATAGAATATTTTATTTTTCATCTCGATTCTACACACTAAGAGCTTCGATTTAAGCAATACTCGAAGAAAATTGCACTAAAAAAAAAACCCCCAAGCGCAGGGGTCTTCTCGCCCCTCAAACTCCCTGTCCCTTCCCTTTTCCACCTAAATGATTGTTTGCTTAAAATTTTGAATTTAAATACGAAGCAGATTTTTCTCAATGTTGTCAGCATTTTTCCTCGATCATAAGAGGTCACTTTATGGGACTAATAAAAAACCTGCAGGTCGTATCTTGAATGTCTTTTTTAGACGTGTTCAGAGGCGGACATCAGCTGTTACGAGATTCTGATGCCCAACGGAAAAACCTACTGAGTGACATTGGTCATAAAGGTTATCTTCCCATGCATAGGTCACAATGGTAAATTTTACTTACTAGGTTTTTTCGTTGGATAGTAGGATTATAAGGGTTCCCTATGGAAAACCCGAAAACCCAGTGAGATTATTCTTTTTTGTGTTCAGTAGTGGAATCCATCTTTTGAAAACGGGAAAAGTACCGAAAATCTTTTTTAGTCGAGATTTGAATGGCCTCCTAAAAGTTCACACTTCACCTAAATGATGACCTATTTTGCAGAATGAACAAATGAAATTAATGGTAATTTTATTCTTTAGCAATTTTCTGAAATCCTTTTTGTAGTAGTACAATGGTAGATCGTTGAAATGGGTCGTAGTGCAGACAAAGAGCCGTGAATCCGAGGGAACTATCGGGTCGGAACATGGGAGACATTCCCATTCCATATGGATAAACTAATTCAAGACGGTCGGATCGACAGTACAATAAGAAAGGATCTCACTCCTGGGAATGTCAATCCAATTTCAGAGACACAGAGATGTCGCAGGGTCCTTCTCCCTAAGAATCTACATGCATTTATCTCCCTTATATATAGCTAATGTAATGTACGGACATACTTGCAGTGTACTATATGTACTATATTCAGACATAACCATAAGTGTGACAAATTTGTGACTCCAAGCTGCATCTTGATAAACACATAGAGGACGACATACGCCGACGATACGAACATATGTAAACTCTAACACGGAGTGTCGGAAGAACATTTCTCTGAAGCTGACATTTATATCCTGCTCCGCGATTTTTCATTTATATGCGTCACCCCTGCCTCGGAATATCGAAATTATTCGAGGAAAGTCGATCGATGCTAGCCGCGAGACACATTTCGGCGTCGTTTCGTCCTCACTCTGAAGCAACGTCTTTGGCAAACGATTTTACCATATCTTTTTCAAATTGAAAGAAATCGACGTAATACTTTACTTTATGAACTAGCAGTAAATACATATGCGTGAAGCACGCGACACAAAAAACTGTCTAAATTTGACGCATTTGATTTTTTTTTCAACAAAAAAGTGCTTTTGAGTGATTGCTTAGCTCTATCGAACCGTGAAAAGAACATCCTGAAAAAAGTAACCACATCCGAGAAAAACTCTTGTCAAAGGTACGGTGCCAATTTTGACTCAAAAGGAGGTGCAACACTTTTTGATTTTTTGACTAAAAGGGAAAAGAAATTGATTTAAAGCCATTACTTAGCTCTGTAAAATTATAAAAGAAGTGTTTTAAAACAAGCAAATCATATATGTAAGGAAAATCCTGAAAGAAGTAACGACCTTCACGAAAAATCCCTGTCATTGGTGCGATGTGTCCTCAAAAACATAATCTTCTACAGTGACATGAATTAGGTCAAAATAATTAATTTAAGTCACTAAAACGCATTTCCGAAATATGGCACTTCTCTGTATATTTAAAACTGAATGTATTTATGTGTATTATCGCGCGGGGCGTCATAGATTGGCCCTGCGATTTCTTGTGAAACATTGAAGGAAGGACTTGCCAATGTTTTTACTTTTTTAGGGTTTGGTAGGAAATCCTTATAATCTCGTACCAGCCTGTATCCGTTCTTTACCTGACCTAAAAAAAAACTATTCAAGCCACGACCTTGAGGATTTGTATTCACCCCATATATAGTGTCCACTACGGAGTGTAGAAAATTACTTAGATCCTTGGAAAAAATCTGCTTTTTATTCAAATTCTAAATTTTCAGCAAAGAATTATTTGAGGGAAAAGATTGGAAAATCGAGGGTGAGGTGAACCCTATGCTGGAAGCTTTTTTGGCCCGATTTTCTTCGGAGATGGCTTACATTGAAGCTCTGTGAATGTTGAATCGAGATGAAAAATTCAAATTGCTATTTTATAGCTTTTTCTTTTTATATCAATGCTTAAAACGTAGGGAAAATAAAGACATTAGTTGTTCAGACACCTTTGCTGGAAGCTTTTATTTTAGTTCAATTTTTTTTAGCGGTTCAAAAAAAGTAAAATAAGAAACATTAGGAAAATTTGGTTAGACCCCTATGCAGGAAAATTTTCTTTTAGTACAATTTTCTACAGCGTAGTTCAAATTGAAGCTCTTGAAATGTAGAATTGAGATATAAAATACAATTTTCAATGTCACATTTGACATTTTTAATGTGTGGGTCAAAAGAAAAATTCCCTGAAATTTGTGTAAAAATTTGTTAGTTCGAAGAAATTTTTTCTTTATGTTGCAAATAAAATTGTTATCTAAATTGAGATTGAAACACGAAAATTATATATTTTGGTTTTATGGTTGTATTTTTGTATAGTTGTATATTCGATGGTTGTACATTTTCAAAAATAATAACTGATAATAAAAAGTAGCTCATTTTCATATGGGATCAACAATGAGATCAACAAAAAAATATGCTGGGATCTGCAACTTCCTGGGAATCGCCGGGTAAATTGATAGTAAATAATAAGTTCGAACTAAAAGCGTTTGAAAATTAAAAAAAAAACAACGGTTGGAAAAAAAGTTTTCACGCGTTCATTGTATGGTGTATCTTTAATTGCAATAATTTCATGAGCATTGTGCTTCCTCATGCATGATCGTTTCGTATTTATTGTATTTTATACATGAAAATGGGGTTTTGGATGATAAAAGTAGTATGAGGGGATGCAAAAGGCGACTTTGTCTGCACTTTTTAATCATTTATTGTTTATTATTTATTATTGATCTTTCATATGTCATGGAAGGTGTTTATATAGCTCAATACAATCATTTAATTGAAACGAAAAAGTTAAAATATTGGTGTATTTAAAAAACTAAGAATATTTTTATCTTATAACCGTTAAAAAAATAAAAAAATCTCTATGTATCATCATTTTCTTTGGTCATACATATACACCTGTTAAATATATTAATCTATTTTTTCACGAGAACAAATAAATCTAGTACTTACATTATTGCTAGATTCCCCAAATTAAGAAAGTTTTTCTCCTTTAAATGTTAAAAAAATTAAAAAATGTGTACATATCATAACTTTATTTGGCCATAGAGTGTTTTTAAATACTAATGTTCTGAAAATTTAAGTTCTTTAGAAGAAAAAACATTCTTCAATCCAGGCGCCCTCAATACAAATGTGATTGGCCCTTTTTTTGACGCACCCAAAAAACCTTTCCATAAATGATTTGACAACTTCTGAAGTAGCATTGTAAAAGGAGAATAATATAAAACACTTGCGAGCAAAAAAAGAGTTCCTTTGATTAAACATTCATGTAGTCACGTTGAAATATCAGTTTTGCTACTGACACGCTTTTTAGGAGAAATATTTCGAGGACTCTCCCCTCAAGAACCTCTTTGCAAGCTTGTGTCATGTCACTCAACATTTCAACAATGTTTAACAACTGTTAAATGTGTTCGTTGTTGGATGATGAATTTATTATACAAATTTATACAGTTCTTTTCTTGAAAATGAAATAAAAAATTGTTTATTGTTTCATTTTATTGTTATATGATTTTTATGCAGATGCGAAATAAATTAAAAATTATAATAAGAAAAGTAGCCTCCAATACTTACTAAAATTCAAGCGAATGGAAATCTGTTTCTTGTTTCTTGACGTCTTCGTATTATTTTTTTCACAAATATAGTGAAAGCATTACGCTTTATCAATTTGTAACATGTAAAAGTAGAAATTATTTTAATTTTTAAGCTTTCAAAAGGATATTCCTTATGATAGCTTCTAAAACTGAGACTGATTAAAAAATCCACGAATGAGCTAGAGTAGGGAAAAATAGTATGAGGAAAGCTATTTTAAATTCGAAAACTGGTAAATACATTTACAACTTCTTGTTATTGTTTAATTTAGAGTGCTTTAAATTCCTAAATTATTTGCATGTTGAACCTTTGAAGCTAGTGATTGTTGTATAGCGACAGCCTTCAAATTCCAATTTATCCATTTCGAATATTCTTCTCGATAATTTGAGAACCTTTATAGTATCCAACACTCTATTGCATGCAGGAAAGTAGAATGAAATCCTAATCAGCACGCAGTTCCTTCTTGCAAATCTTATTATTACGTTTCCTTTCGAAAAGGATAATTTTGTTACAGTTTAAAAGCTTGGTTCTCTGAAGAGCCAGCTGAGAAAATGCAGAGAAAAGGCTGAATTAAGCGAAATTGTCCTTGTAAACTTGGTGCTATTCACAAAAGGGGCTACAGAGCCGGTTATTGCAATTTACCAATTCTATTTTACTAATGTATTAGCTAATGAAATTTTGTTGAACCGAGCTTCAGTAATGACTATTATTCGACCTGGAAGGCACTTTAATACCATTATCTTCACTCTGCCTAGCTTCGTTTTCTGCTATAAAACAGACATTAACGATTCTTTGACAGCGATGAAGTGTGAAACGATAAAGTTATCAAGAAAGCACTTTTTACGTTGGCGTGTTTTTATTTGACAATTTCTTCGCAGAGTTGTGGTTTTTGTATTAATTTAAAGCTTTTGAGATTTATGGTATGTACAACGAACGCAAATAGCGTACATACGTCAAGCATGATGTATGGACCAAACAGATGGCTAAATGTAGATCAATTTTTAAAACGTCAGCGTCAAGGACAATTTTTGTTTTGTTTTTGTAAATTAATTCAGAATTCCTCAAAATTTTTGGCATTTTTTAGCAATAATTAATCAGTTTCGAAACTTGAAATTGATTTGGTTGTAGTCTGAGCAATTTTTTTAAGAATATGCTTAGCATTTAGTTCGAAATCCTTTGTAATCACTTTACAATATAGCAATCTTTTCACAGAAAATGCTCAAACTTTTTTGTGTGACAAAATTTAATAAAGATGTTGCAAACAGTATAAAATTATGCATTAAGAACTACAAATATTTTCAGAACTTTTAATGCAGTTGCCAACTGTCTGCAGCGCTTTTATTTATTTATTATTCTTTATCGCAGTGAAAATATTATGAATACAGAATTAGTAATATAACTCAAAATAACTATATAGATCCGATTTTGTTATACAAAAATGCCTAAGGTTTTTGACTTTTCAATTATTTGAAGTTGGTGCTATGTGCTTCGGCCAATTAATTGTTTATTAAATGCCAATCGAGCAAAACGATTATATCGTCCTATGATTAATCAAATAAATTCAGATGAAATAGCTCAAATATATAAACGATTGAAAACAAATAATGGGTTTGGTATGAAACCTGAAGTTCGAACTAATTAAATATTCTACTTCAAAATTAGCCTTTGAGCGTGTTAGAGCTAACAACTGCATATAACTCAGCATACTGTTTCAATTTCACATTTTCTAAAACTTGGAATTTTTCATTGTTAAAGATTATGGATAAAACTCAACATTCAAATTTGAAATTATTCGCATTTGCACTATTCAAATTTAAAACTTTGTAAATTAGATAATCTAATTTTCGAACACTTAATCTGAAATAAAAGTTTTTCCCCAATACCCGCGCCGGAACTTGCGACCTACACGTTGCAATGCAATGATAAATTGTTACATTTTATACTTTCATGTTAACATTTTCAATTTTGAATACTTTTCTGTTCAAAATTCTATAATTTTACATCTTTATTTCAGTTAAATATTATTAACTTTCCGAACATTTGCATCTTTTTTTTCAATATTTATTTGAAGCATTTGATGTTTGAGACTTCAATGTTCCATATTAAATTAATACAGGTTATGAAATTCTTCCAGTTCAGCAGTAATTATTTTTATTACTTGAGAATGTTAATTTATGAAGGTTCCCAAATTGACTTAAAATACAGAAACCTCTCATATAGAATCGCTTAAAGAAGGGATGTCAAAAAGAGGATCATGTTTATCTCGTTTAATTGGTATTTTATTTGGTATTTGGTTGAAAACGTGTTTTTTTGAAAATTCATATATTTTTGGTCGAATTCAACTATGTTTGCTATAAAATTAAAATCTTTTTTTTTGTTGAAGATTCATTATTTTAGTTGAAAATTCAACTATTTTGTTGCAAATTAACTTTTTTTTCAATTTATATTTTTGATTTCAACTTCAACTAATTTGGTGGAAAATTCAACGATTTGATTGAAAATCAAACTATTTATTCACCACTTTGTTTAAAAATTCAACTATTTTATGAATAATTTGTCTTTTTGGAATAATTTACCTGGTTCAATGACCTGTTAATACTGTTTTGTTTTAATTTTTAAATAAAACTGTTTACGCTGTGTATATGAGGAAATTTTGTCTGATACTGGGAATATAACAGTATAGCATTTGATATAATTGTTCACGTTTTCGAGTCACTTCGAATGATCTATTGAGAAAAACTTTGTTGAAGTTTCATGATCTACCAATATCAATTTATACATATAATTCACACAAATTATTTATACTTTTTTTATACAGGAAAATTCATTCAATATTTAAAATCTAACACTACTGTAACATAAACATTTGTTCGTTGTAATGACACATTGATTGCTGTCTTGATGGTTTTTCTGTTTGTATGGAAATAGGATTTTCAGTATGAGCTATGAATATCAAGTGTCAGTTGTTTGTTGTAAGAGAAATTAAACTTCCCTCTGTAAGAAAGCAAATTGCTCATTAAGTCAAAATTAATTCGTTTTTCGTGAATACACCTGCAGTACTTAGCAGCGGTAAAAAATTTCTTCACTTTTGAGAGCATTTTTGTCTGTGAAGTCTGTATATACGATTTTAGAATAATTTTTTTTTTCTTGTGCAAGATGCAAATTGTTGATTCTTGCACTTGGAAATGATCTTTTATGCTGTGCAGTGGAGTAGAGGAAAACTCCGTGGGTTTCATAGATAGTGCCAAAACCACCCTTCGCACTTGTGTCACGCGGGATTAACTATCGCCGAGTAATTGTTTCCTGGTGTCGATCCTGGCATATAGGATGCTAGAGAAAGGGTGGTTTGGAGCCTGCGTGCTTTAGATTGATGGATGCTATGGTCATGGCTAATTATTGGTTCTATTGTATCCACTTTCTCAGCGGTGCTATCACGTGACAAACTACATCATGGTCCTTCCTGTATTCTATCACTTAACTGATCTAAGAATCTCCCCTTATCTTCGCAATAAAATCCCCTGATTTCTTCTTAACTGTGCCCTCCAATTTCTTATCAGGAACTATTCAATCAATCTTAGTGCATCGCTTTTGGTTCGGAGAAAACCCGAACTGGTCTTGTGATTAACTTCCGGTTGTTCGCAGTAAAAAATCTTAGAACCTGCTCACGTTGTCAAAAAAATAATTGATGTAAATGTTGCAACGTCAAGTGTCTAGTTGAAATCATTTTACTTTTTATATTATAAATAATAAAGGTACGTTTCTGGAGTATGGCTGGACAAGTCCATTCTGCAGTTGTGTACTAAAATTCAAAGGCGAAAAATTACTAACAACTGCTGAAGTTCTGCAGGTTCATTCAGATCGTTATAAAGAGTTAAGATATAGAAATCAAAGATTAGCTATAAAACACGTTATTTCTAAACTCTTCGCCATATGGGATAATGCAAGAATTCTGATTTGTAAAGAAAGAAGCATCATACGAAAATTGAAAGCTATATTAAAAGAGTACGATAATATCTGCAAAAAGAGATCAAATTGGATAACTTTTTGATGTTGCCCATATAGATGCACTATTGCTGACTTGAATCTAGAACTGATGAAATAAAAAGAGAAAGAAGAGGAAAGGATAATTGTTGAAAATGAAATAGTTAATCGTTTAAAATTAATTTTAAGTAAGTTAACTGACACCGATATCTCAGATATCGACGTAAAGAATGATGATTTTCGCGACTTATGCATCAATAACGAGAAGTAAACAGAGAAAGGTTTGCGCTTCTACTGTAGTTTCTAAAGAGATTGCTTCTGCTTTGAGATTCACAAACACTATTAGCAGGAACGCCATGCATATTCTTTCCTCTGCTGTTAAGAACGATAGTGGGGATTTGGGCCACTGAAATAGAAGCGGCTAGCAATTTTAATTTCGGATCAAGAAATTGAAAAACTTTTGGCAATTCCAAAACTCAATCCAGAAACAGGAGAAGAAATTGCTCATGGGACTTTCTCAATAATCTCTAATTCTGCTGTCCAAAATTATAAACTAGCAAGTAACATTTCCGATAGAGGTCACTGTCCCGTGCATAAGTACTGGAAAAAAGCCTTGACGGCAAATGGCACTCATTAATTCATACGTTTAAACAGCAGAATTGAAATCTCCTAGACAAAGTAGTGAAAATTAGCTTTAATGCGAGAGCGATAAATACTGGTTGCCATAATGAAGCTTGCATTTTATTAGAACATAAAATAGGAAAAAATTTACTTTAGTTTGCATGCAGTCATAATGCATGAAGTTCCATGTGGAGATGCATTTTAATTTGCATTTGGTCGAACCACTGGTCCAAATGTTGTCTCGTTTCATCGTTTTCAAGAATTTTGGCCCCAGATGGATCAAACGAAGTTTATACCTTGTAATGACGAGCGATTAAATGGATGCTTCAAAAAGAGGAAGAATGATGTAATTGATTTTCTTACAGGAATTCTGAAGACAAAAAGAAAAAGATAAGGAAGAAAACTTCCTAGAGAAGACTAACGAGAATTACTGGAGCGTACGTTAGTGTATTTTCGAGAAACTCTTCTAGGTATTGTATTATTTAGGATTCCTGGAGCTTAATATTATTTACTTATTTTAAAATCAATTTAAACTAACGAAACATGAAACGACTGAAATTTAATGACATTTGTGGTATCTAAGCCCATAAAACGAAGCGTCTAATGGGTTACAGCTTAAAAAAATAATCCGAAGATCAGAAACAAATTCGATCCATTAAGTATGAAGAAAAAGGTAACATCGCTAAGAAGTCACTTGAATCCTTAATTGGTCCTGCATCTTATTTTTTATTTTAAAGTCTATGATTGGACACTTAATTTTTAAAAGAAGATATTGATAAATAAGAAACGCTAAAATCTTTTCAGGAAGCAAGAAATACAATGAAATCATTAAAATGCGTCAATGATTTTGCTGGACAAATTTATTTTCAATAAATCCCTCACAAAGAGCAACAACACCAAACATATTGTGTTTCACATGCTTTTATTGCTGAATGTTACGTAAACAGATAATATATATGGAGTACCATTTAAACAAGTTATACCTTTAAAAATGTTCAATTCAGAGAAAATTGCATAAGATGAAAATTATGCAGATTTAGAAGAAGAATACGACTGTTTTAGCAAAATTTGATGGAACCAAATTTATTTGGTATATTATCCATATTGTTGGTCATATGTTAAGTCTATAGCGGTTCATAGATTATAGAAAAAACCAAGACAAGTTTAGAAACTTATATTTAAAATTACTTATTCCTATCAATTTGAGAGATATTCTTTTAAAGCTTACGAGCTGGCTAGGAATAACTAAATATGCTCCTCTTTGCCTTAAAATTATACATTAATCTTTTTTTGTGAATTAGAAAAAATATCAAGGTGCACCGAAAATTTTTTAAAGTCGAGGTCTTTTGAACCACCCTACTATCTTATATAAATCAGAATTTAGAAATCGATTGGCAGGCAACCTTTAGAAAGAAGTGACAGCCATTTATTCACAACTTTTTTAAATAACAATTTTGTCATTATGTGATTCAGTCACTATGATAATCTTTTTCGAAATCTCTTAAAGTTAACAGGAAAGGTGTAAAGAAAGGATATTTGAAGCTAAGTAAAGCGTTTAACTAACTTAAGCTTTCAAATTAACTCAAGCTTTAAAGCTCATTTATGCTTATAGCTCAACCTAACTGATTTCCTTATCCGCTTACTTACTAAGATGTATTAGAAAAATGGACTAAAGGAATGGTTTTGCAAATTAGGGTTTTTTATTATCCAGAAGTTTCCGCTATTAGAGGCGGTGATCAAAGTTGGTTAATTTCCTATCCTTCAAACAGCTGGAAATTAATTTAACTTTCGTCTATTACTGTAGAATTTAATATCGTAGAGAATTTAATGGGTTTTAGCACTGTGGCCAGTAATGACAATTTAATTTCGTCGCACCCCCGCCCCGGGTTAAAAAGGACGGTCGCGTCGGCTTTTTAGAATCGCCGGCGGGCAGGCTTAAGAAAGTGAAACGATATCCCAAATTCTCCCGTAATTACCTCCACCCGCCAAAGTCTTTACGGCTCTCTGAAGGAAGAAGTTGAAAAGGGGATGGAGTGGTTGATAATGACCACGGGGGATGTTTTATCTATAGTCGGCCACCCCAACAAGCCTGATAAGAGAACCCCGGCCTCAAGTCGAGCCGTCTTGGCTCACAGCCATTTTTCATTTGCTAATACGGAAAATAGTCCATCAAGCACGAGCCGATAAAAATGGTGAGGTCACTCCTGGCGCGATAAAGGCTCTTTTTGCTTTTTTTTTTTCTTTTTTTTTTACTTTTTCTTTTTCTTATGTTCTACACAGCATCCGACTTCGCGACATTCTTAGTTATTATGTCTCACAGAACGAGGCCAAGTAACAGCACTGTAAGAACAATGCGAATAATGAATTTTCACTGAGTACTCCACCGCGAAACGAGTTTTGACGGTGTATATGGTCGTCAATTCCACGCTCTTAAGTCAATAAACTCCAGCCACTGTGAGATATTGTCAATTAGACTGCAATTTCAGAAACGGTTCCTGCACAGTTCTCCTGTTTGAGCTTTAGTTTATGGTGCCATTTATGTTAATTATTTCAGTGATAGAGAACTCTAATTTTATTACCAAATGTTATTATATTTGTATTTCTTCAGAAGCATTATTAATAATCACTCGCGTCTGCTTTTTTTTTACTTTCTTCTACTTGTTTAAGAATAAGTAATAATTTCTTGTAGTTTTTCGAATGCTGAATCTGAATCTGGCAGCAAAACTTCACTATCATCAAAAAAATTCCTTAAAAGAGTTTAAAAACTGTGAAATTCCGCAAAATTGCTTGAAATATTTAAAATCCCATAAGAATCCCTGAAAGTCTCTAAAAAGCGTATAATCTTGGAAATTCCGTGAAAATTTGGAAATTTCACGAGATCTTTTGGAACCTTTTGAATCTCTTTCAAATTCATTGCAATCTTTGAAATCCGTAAGAATCTTCCCGAAACTATTGAATTCCCCTAGAATATATTGAAATCGATAAAAATTGTTTACAAGTTATCAAAATTCCTCGAAATTTCTTGAAATGCTGGGTAATATTCGGAAATCTTTTGAAATTCTTTCGAATCCGTGGATATACCTTGGGATCTTTTGAAATCTCTTAAAATTGTTTAAAATCGGGTAAAATCTTTGCAAGTCTTTTGAAGTGCTGCGAATTCTTTTGAAAATTTTGTAAATCCCTTAAAATTTTGTAAATCATGTAAAAATTTTATGAAATCCTTGGAATTTGACGGATAGCGTACATAATCTTTTAAACCCACTTTGAAACTATTGAGCTCCTGGAAATTCCTTTATCCCTTTAAAAACTGTGAAAATTCTCAAAATAGCGTAAAATCTTACAAATCTTATCAATATCTCTAATTATCTCTAAAAATTGGTTCAAATCCTTAAAATTCCTTTGAAATATTTTGAAATCTAACGACACACCTCGAAATCTTTGAAATCTCTTTAAAATCCATTGCAATTTTTCAAACCCTTGGGAATCTTTCTGATCTTCAAAATTCTCACCATATATTAAAATCTTTCGAAATCTTTTAAAATCCTTTAAAATCCCGTAAAATCATGAAAAACATTCTATATTTCTTAAAGCCTGTTAAATTTCTTTGAAATCTCATTAAATCCTTTTGCATCTTCGAAATCCCATTAAACTTCCCTAATATCCTTCAAAAATCGTGAACATATTTTGGTATCACATAAAAACCTTTAAAATCCTTTAAGATCCCGTTTTTTTTTTTAAATATTTCGAATCTCTTGATATCCTTTAAAATATCTTAAAATCCCTTGAAATCCGTGCATATCATTTTTAATTCCTTAAAATACCTTAAGATTCTTTGGCATATCTTAAATTTTTTTGACATTCCATGCTAAAACTTTTATTATCCCTTGCAATCTATTGAAATTCCTTGGGATCTCATTGAATCCCTAAAAAGCTTTAAAAATCTCGTTGAATTCTTAAAAAATGTTGTGATTCTTTAAAATACGAAAATCAAACTATTTTTGGTTGAAAGTTCATTCTTTTCGATTGAAAAATCTACTACTAAATTTTTTCGATTAAAAGTCTTCCTATTTGGTTTGAAATGCAACAATTTGATGAAAATTTCTTTCTCGTTTTGTTTGAAAATTTAACTCTTGTTGTGAGAATTTAATATTTTTTGGTGAAAAATGCAAATGTGCGAATAAAAAATAATGTGTTTCCGTTGGAAATTTAAGTATTTTATTGAAAATTCGCCTTTTTTGTAGACGATCATTTTTTTATTGGTTAAAAATTCAACTGTTCGGTTGAAAATTAATCTGTTTTATTTGGCGATTTAAGTATTTTCCTGAAAATTCGTATTTTTTTGGTG
>CAKNWW010348751.1:0-13220 GCA_932074435.1 Andricus kollari | reverse complement strand
CTCAATTATTTTTCTGTATTTGTCTTTATAGTGGAATTTTACGGAATTGCGTCAACGTTTATAAAGTGCGAAGTTGAGATAGCGACTGATACTGATATTCAAGATAAGAACACGGAATATTCATTCTGTACAAAAACCTTTTCATTGATTAGTTTAATCGATTTTGAGAAAAATGAGAATCGTTAGTGGAAGTCTGCTATTTACGTTGGCGGTTTTTCTTAATTATATTGGTAAATATAGTATAATATCCCACTATTATTTATATATATCTGTAATCTTTAGATTTCATGTCGTATTTTCTTATTGTCTAAGAATGAAGAAAAACTAGCCTAAAATAAAAAATTGTATTTTGATTAGAGACAGCTTCAGACTTTACGATATGCATCTTAAGTTTTCTTAAAATGAAAATTTTGTATCTATACATTTATAAACGGTTGGTTTCAATGTTCAGACAATCGCAATAAATACATTTTCAAAAATCTCATAATAGGATTCTATTTTAATTAATATCTACATTCGTTGCCAAAAAATTTTGTTTGGTTCCATGATGTCTTCACATAGAATCGGTTTTCATAATTTAAACAAAAAACTTCTGTATGATAGTTAAACTTAATTTTCCGTGTATGTATATAAAATGAACAACATGAACTAAAATTAATTAAATTTCTTCTTACAGGATCAAGTTCCAGTGCCGGCGTCGGCCTAGCAACTCAATTTATTCTTCCTGAAGATCTTGATCCCGCAAGTCTTGGCCCTATAATTTACAGACATCCTAGTCCTCCCGTTAAAAAATATCCTATTCCTCCAGATTATCACATTAAAGACGTAAAAACTCGTGACCTTCGACGTGTAGGATATGGAGACACTGAAAGCCCCGTTTTCAAGATAAGCCTACCTGCTAGGGTACTAGTATCACCGAATAAATTCATCGTTGGAAAAGTGAATTCTCATGGTGTTTTGTTAAGCCTATATCAAACAGTAGTATATGGCCGCAACCCGGTTCAAGTACACTTGTACAACGGCATCATTAATCTGCTATCTAAGGAAGAAATTGCAATTTTACCTTTTAACCGTTTTGTTGAGTAAAAATTTCACTCAAATTAATTCAAGCAAAAACGAAATGTAAATTTACAACAGTGAAATAAAATTATTAAGTTTGAAGCAATGTATTTATTGACCTTCTCATATTTATATAATTACAATAGTACAATTTGTAAACATTATTTCCTATTCGATTTGATTCAGTTAGAATCTGAAACAAGCTTATAATTTAAAATTCTGACTTCCAAATATCTACTATTCTTTTTGCGATTGATTGTTGTAGTGGCTTGCTCGGTTTGTCTGGACGGTATCCAACTTTCTCTTCACAGTTTTGTTTCGACTTTCCTGCTAAATACAAACAAGTGATTTTTGAAAGTTCTCACAAGGCACGATACTCCAGGGGCATATTCTAAGTTAGATTTAAGTATTTAGGATTAACTCGGCTTCGTTACGATTTTGGAACTCCGAAGTGCACCAGAGAACTGAGATTCCCTTGCTGCCGTCGTTACCCAAGAATTGAGATTCTCGTGTTGAATCTAGTTGCCACCTTTCCGTTGCTGTCTCCAATACTACCGGAACCTGGCTGGAAACCTTGAATGCCTGCAGAGTCAGGGATAACGCCGGCTTATCATCTCTAGGCCCTGGGAATGAACTTAGTAGCCTTGGAGCTACACCCTGGTCTGCACCAGTAATCCTTATGTGGGAGGAAGTCCTTACATTTCCTAACAGGTCCCTCGACGCTACGGCACTGGCCGAGAAACCAGCCCACTCAAGACTCCCGCAATGGGATGCGAATCAGGTCTGGTTGTCCCCGATTTGTTGTCGTATGTGTACCAAATGCGGACAACTCTCGTGTCAGAGATGACGAGAGCTTCCTCATTTACCGGAAATGCTTCGGATATCCTCTTAGATATTTTTACTTAATTACAGCCTTCACTTGACTCGCCCCTGCACCTCTTTTCATTTTGGCGGCACGGCAGAGAACAAGTCGAGCGGACAGTACCAACCACACAGCAGCACTGAGGAAGCAACCAATCAGCGCCGAACGGTGGTCTTTCATAAATTATTTTGTGAAAGAATCAGTAATTTCTACGGGTTTGTTTTCGCTACGCGGACTACCATGTATCCCGCCCAGTAACTATCGTCGGCACCATTTGAGGGCTCCCGACCCCATCTGAGCCTCGTGTCAGTTGTCCATTTTTATCCGCAATGTTAACTACGTTTTAATTTAAATAGGGTTTTTTTCTGCTTACGTATTGGTTTGTAGAATAATTGGATTCAATTACTAATTTCATGTTTCCGCGTTAGCCCAGGAGTACCGGCTAAACGGCTCAGCACCATCTAATTTAGTTTTCCTTCAATCGCTGTATGCTCCGAAATTTCGCATTATAACATTTTCGTAATATATCAACTTCGATCTATTCTAGATAATCACTAAACTGGCGCTTAATTATGCTACCGGGTAAAATCTACCGCTTTGTTACTTCCTGTGCAGGACGGGTGTGTCCATGAGCTACCAAAAAATGTAACTTGCTGTCGAATTTTTACATTCTGTAGAAAAATGTTTAATTCAACTTCATAGCCTCGCCTGTCAAATAATTTAAAAAATACAATACAAAATTATTATTAAATATCTGTTTAAAGCTAAAATTTTTTCAAATTACTGAAACATTCGTTGTTTATAATTGCAATCCTTCGAAGCCACAAAATAGAACAATTTTGAAAAAGAGTTTTGTATAAACTGAATAATTTCAAATAATTTCGAATAAAAAATGTGTACAACTAAAAGTTTGCACGGCTTTAAACTTGTCATCCGTTATAAACATGATTCTCCATTAAACAAGTTTGTGCAAGAATAATCCCTCTTATAAATAAAGTTTGTGAAGTTTTTGAAATACGTAGGTCGAATGAGATAGTGGCTGGTTTATATAATCCAATCAAACAGATCTCATTATTAGTTTCCTCATTTACGAAAAAATAAAGATCTTGACTGGAAGTATGTTCTTTGCGTTAGCGGTTGTTCTTACTTCTATTGGTAAATATAATTTAATGTAATATCAAATCCATTTGCTGTCTAGACTTTTTTCGTATCTCACATATTTTTTGAAAAAAATTAGAATTAGAAACATTTTAATTTTCTGAAGGATTTCGAAAGAGTGTGAAATAAATCCAGTTGGATATTGACTATTTTAATGTCATTTTTTTTATTATTAATTTTTATACCTCTAGCTCGTCGCGCACTCTAGAATACCTAGAATATAATTTATAACAGTTATTAGTCAAAATTCCCCATTTCAAACCCATAACACATTTCTCAATCTTCACTTCAATGTAGCCCTGTATAAATATCTCTCTGTATAAAAATGTGTCGACACAGCTATTGTATAAAAGAGACCTTTTCAGCTTAAAGAATCTAGTGAGGTCCTAAATTGTCTAGAGAAAGCTAATTTACTTCGTCCAAGGTACCCTAGCAAGATGTTAACGATATAATTGTATATTTTTGGCTAGCCGACACAAAATCTGGAAGCTTTCGAATTTGTCACGTACTCCAGGTACCTTCGAGCAAACCAAGGTAAAGCCGCCCCCTATCCCTCTCTTCGCAATTTCCTACCCAATCAGTTTTCCTCATTTTTCCCACTTCAAAATTTTTGTGCAACTCTTCCCTTGCTCGTCACTTTCACATCCCCAAAAATGTATCATTCGCTTGTCAACTATCGATTCGAACACTTCAACTCTTGTCTTGTTACATAATTACTTAGTAGCGTTTGACATATTATATACAGTCCACTCTTAAGCCAGTTTTGTATTTAAAACTGAATATACGTTATTATTTACAGAATTGTGTGTCGTACTTATTCTCAAATTGTGAGACTAAACACGGTCCGTTCGAGCCAGATAGTTTACCGCGTGTGATAAATATTTCGTATTACGCCGCGTAAAATCTGTGCCAGAACTCTAGAAACGCTACTAAGGTGAAGTGAAAATTGAACTTTCGTCTTTGTGTCGTTGTGTCGGAGTGAAGAACAGGTTCTTCGCAGTGTCGGCGTCGAAATTTGTTTTCTTCAAACCTCCGTAATAGCAATCTATTGAAAAACAATTGAACTCCATCAATGGGGTGAAACATCGAGGTCCAGAATACCCTCCAACAAGGAAACTGCTCCAGAATACTTCATCATCCAGATCTTCATAGCCGCTGTCACAATTAGTTAATTTTGTCGACAATTTGGGCTTACTGGAAATACAACGAGGAATAATACATGCCGCAGGAGCAGCATTCATGGATCCAGAGCACATCTCACCAAGTAAGCAAGTTATGTACCACCAATAATATATCTGATTGTATTTTGTTTATATGTGATAAAAAGTGCAAAACTTCCTCTATTTAATGCTATTTTAATTTTCTTTTTCCCTGCATTTACTACAAAATAATAAGCGATTAGATTCAACAACTTTCCGTGGGACACCCTGTATGTTCACAACGTAAGGAACAAAAATAATAAAAGCATCGGTTCTCTCACCGAAGCGGAATTGCTCACCTCGATGAGGCTCACGCAATCTGCTGAATTGTCAGAAGAAATAGGCTACCTAAAACGTGAAAAAAATAGACAATCACAGTCGTTTGATTCCCTTCAATCCATTTTTGGATAGTCAAAAAATTCTCAGGGTTGGCGGCAGACTCGCTCATGCGGAATTGCCCTTCGAACAAAGGCATCCGATTTTACTACCGTCTAATCATTGCATTACTCGCCTTATTATTCGCGAGGAGCACTTAAGACTCGATCACGCTGGAGCGCAGACAACATTATATTCGGTTCGCGAAAAATATTGGCCGCTTGACTCGCGTAACGTCACACGAAAAATAATTCACCAATGCATTCGGTGCTTTCGCGTCAAACCTCGCGGTGCAGATTACATCATGGGTAATCTTCCACAAGAACGCGTTTCCTTTTCTGGGCCCTTCCTTAATGTGGGTGTGGACTTTTGTGGCCCATTCTACACTAAGGAAAAGGCCTACCAGAATTGTAAAAGAATTAAATCCTATGTCGCGGTATATACTTGTATGGCCACGAAGGCTGTACATCTCGAGTTGGTGAGCTCTTTGACAACAGAAGCCTTTATCGGCAGTCTGAAAAGACTTTTTTCTAGAAGAGGAAAATCCAAAACTATCCAGTCTGATAACGCACAAAATTTCCTTGGAGCTAGTCGTGAGCTTAAGGATCTTTACGAATTGCTTGAATCGCCCGAGCACTCTAAAAAGTTGCAGCAGTATTTATCAGATGAAAAATTAACTTGAAAATTTATACCCCCTTTATCGCCACATTTCGGTGGCCTTTGGGAAGCTGCAGTAAAGTCATTTAAGCACCATTTTTTGCGTATGGTAGGAGATACTTTATTGACTTTCGAGCAACTTGAAACATATGTCATTGAAATCGAAGCAATCCTAAATTCTGGTCCAATCTCGCCTATGTCTTCCGATCCCAATGATGTTCGTCCCTTGACTCCTGGCCATTTCCTTATTGGTGGTCCATTAACTAGCTTCCCACAGATGGACTTCACGGACACAGCCACTAATCAATTATCAAATTGGCAGCACGCTCAACAGATGCGGCGACATTTTTGGAACAGGTGGCATAAAGAGTACCTGAATCAACTTATCGTTCGCAGTAAATGGCAATATGGAGGCCATTGTATCAAGGTTGGATCTCTAGTGATGATTAAAGATGACAATTCTCCTCTTATGCATTGACCAGTCGGCAGAGCGACTGCCACTCACTCAGGATGGAATCATCAGCACGACTACAGTAAAGATTGGTACGGAAGAGTATAAGCGCTGTATTAAGAGGCTTTGTCCTCTTCCTATCGAATCTCCTCTCAACGGCGGAGACAACTGAGAACAAATTTTTCATCTCATTTTCTATCAACCTTTTTGATTTAATTTTCGATAATGTACTAATCACACTCTCGTATAATTTTCTTTTTGTATTAATTTTTAATATTCTGTTTTGTCTAGATTAGTATCAATTTCTTATTGAACGCGATTCGTTCAAAAGGCCCGGCGTGTTGGATATTGAGTATTTTAATATCATTTTTTGTATTATTAATTTTTATACCTCTAGCTAGTAGCGCATTCTAGAATACCTAGAATATAATTTATAACAGTTATTATTTAAAATTCCCTATTTCAAATCCATAACACATTTCTCAATCCTCACTTTAATGTAGCCCTGTATAAATATCTCTCTGTATAAAAATGTCTCGACGCAGCTATTGTATAAAAGAAACCTTTTTAGCTTAAAGATTCTAGTGAGGTCCTAAATTGTCTAGAGAAAGCTAATTTACTTCGTCCAAGGTACCCTAGCATAAGTTTCTGTTTATCCTTTGAATCTTCCTCGACGGGTCAGATGTTTACGATATAATTGTATATTTTTGGCTAGCCGACCCAAAATCCCTCTCTTCGCAATTTCCTACCCAATCAGTTTTCCTCATTTTTCCCACTTCAAAATTGTTGTGCAACTCTTCCCTTGCTCGTCACTGTCACACCCCCAAAAATGTATCATTCGCTTGTGAACTCTCGATTCGTACACTTCAGCTCTTGTCTTGTTACATAATTACTTAGTAGCGTTTAACATATTATATACAGTCCACTCTTAAACCTTTTTTGTATTTAAAACTGAATATACGTTATTATTTACAGAATTGTGTGTCGTACTTATTTTCAAATTGTGAGACTAAACAAATCCCAAGAATAAAAAAGGCAAGTTGAGTATCTTCGTCAAGTAAGAAGACATAATTTTAAATAAAATTTTCCTAATTTTTTTTCAAAATCCTTTTAACTATTTTATTTATTTTTTATTCATAATCTAAAATGGGTTTTTTGAATTGGAAAAGGTTTACTATTCCTCATAAGCTTTGTAATTATCAGGCTGAATCGATGATTCTTCGCTATGAGACGAAAAGTAGTTGCAAAGACATTCTTAGTTGATTTGGTAAAAAAATTGGGCCTATTCGTTAAAAAATAGCTAATCTCTGAAATAGTTTATGAAAATCGTTTAAATAGAATTAATAATTATTATATATTTTCAAAGTATAATAGTGAAGAATTATCGGTTTCTTTTAAATTTTAAAAAGATTTGTGTGATTTGATTTTTTGTAATTGTTTAAAAATTTGTCATTTAACAACAAAGTTGAAATTTTCTTTTTCAACTTTTCTCAACTGTCATTTCTCTTA
Organism: Andricus kollari; assembly: GCA_932074435.1. NCBI lineage: Eukaryota > Metazoa > Arthropoda > Insecta > Hymenoptera > Cynipidae > Andricus > Andricus kollari. The sequence goes on along the minus strand of CAKNWW010348751.1, from coordinate 5,950 downwards.
AAATATTCAGATTTGGAATAGGCAATGTTCAGCTCATTAAAATTAATAGATATTGTATAAAATGTAAAAGACATAAATGTTCCAGTACCATTAATTAAGAATAGATCCTTTTTGATAATTTTTTAAATGTTTGGATGACTCTTTGCTTTAATACTTTGCAAATTGACCGCAATTGTCAATTTGGAAAGTATCATAATAAAGAGTTATCGGAAAGACATACCTAGTTGATTCTGTAAACAAAGGTGAGCCTATTCATTGAAAAGTCGCCAAACTGTGAATTTCTGTATAAAAATTGTTCAAGCAATTACAAAAAAGCACCCATTCTTCATTATTGGTAATGGAACATTCAAATCTCTCACATTTCATACAAAATGTATCAATTTCAATGAGCTAAACATTGCTGTTTTGCTTTACACTTAATTCACGATAGAACCTTCTTTCATCTGCCTGAAAGGTTCGATTTTTTTGCCTTCTTGCAGTACTTTTCTTGTACCGACGCAGTCTAGCAGTAAGAACATAAAGCCTCTGCCGTTGGGAGTCTATAATCCCATCCAATATTGCTGGTGTTAATGTCTCGATGTACTGAGGGTGGATGATTTTAGTAACATTGTGTATCAGCTTTCTGTTTCTATTTCCTTTTTTATATTGAATAAATCGACCCAATTTGCACCTTACTTTGCTGACATCCATATCCAGCCTGATCTTCCATGGTGGATCTGGCTCTTTTCCTGGGGCAAAGACTGCATTTGTAGGCCTAGTTCTTTTAGTACAAGCAGAACATTTTTGATGTTCATCTTGGGCAGAGAATGCCTTTGTGTTGGTTCTACATATCTAAACTCTAGTAAAGCATGACCAAAACTCCTTTCAATAGGAAGGTACCGTTCCACTTCCATTTTGATGGCAGCTATTTCAACAGCCGAAAGCAATCTGTTTACAGATATTGAGCGTTTTTGATCTGCTAGATTCTGCTCATTTATTCTTGTGGCTAGTTCTGAGTACTTAAGTAAGAAGAGTCGATGATGTTCTTTTCTTACAATTTGCCCACTTTTCTTTGCCAACAAATAAAAGCGCATTACATATCTGTTCATATAGTATGTCCATTTTCATCGCCTTCTTAGTTCTTGAACCACTGCTTCTGGCTCTGGTTGTATTAGACCACCTACCTCTGGAGGATGTGGTTGTGCTGGATCATCACCAGCTTCAGGGAGAACATCAGTTTCCGCTGCTTGTTCGTGAGACGCGACTTCCTCTAACTGATGTTCATTGTCGTCGTCAAATTTCGTTCTAAAATTGTATCCTTTTCGCGTGAGGTTTCAAACTTCGCAGTTTCATAATAGAGACGTACCAATTCCTCATTCATTGTGGCTCTAGCGTAAAGCGTATTTTCAAAAGACTCTCCATTAACATGTATGGGTTTTGGTGTTCCTCTTAGTCACTTTCCTTTTCGTTCTCTGTCTGTGTGGCATGGAAAACCCTGTCAGTAGCACTGCTACAGCCAACATAGCCGTCAAATCCACGAGAGGAAAGGTCAAGCCCTCCCGCGACGACAACCCGAGTTTTCTTTATTATGAGAAGTTGTCAACCGCGGAAACTATGATCATAGTTCCGTAAAGCAATCAATCCCGACTCAACTGGAACGTGTACGTCATCCACTTCTGCTCATTCTATCCTAGAAGCTAGGCAAGAGCTTGAAATTCACGCGAGACAATATCGTGCTACACTGTTCCTTGCAGTCAGGTCTCTGGCCTTTTGCATTCGGTTTGCGATGGAATGACCCTGACGCTGGAAAGCCGGAATCTTTTTGAGTTGGCTTAGAAATGAAGCTTTCATACCTCCAAGAGAGCCGATTATGAAAACTACAACATGGAGTTTGTAGCCTTTATAGAGCCTACCTTACTATTACTATTTCAAACGTCCCCTTGCTACTTAAAGTGACCGTTGCCTAGAATTAATGAGCACTTGGCGATATATTTTCTCCATATCTAATACTACGATGTGTCTGTGCCACTGTAGTTACCAATTGGTTAGTTCTTCACAAAAGTAACTTCTTTATCGCTATCATTATTAAAAAAGTGACTAGTTAGGAAAAACCAGTTATTTCCTATCGCTTTACCTAATTGATAAGCGAACATCGATTCAAAAAATCGTTCTGTTATTTTGTCAAAAACTTAATCACGCAATCTTACGTAATCAGACAGATTCAAGTAAGCTTGTTTATTTTTCACATATTCAATTCATCTTAATCAATTCTATTTTTCGATCACTTATTTTGTTAAGGATTGCCGAGATTCAAACGGAACACATTTCTATGTTATTTTTGCGACGCTACGAACACTCGGACATGGACTGTGATGTTAAATTCGAGTACGCGATCGTATCAAGTCAAATCAACGAAATTTTGTACTTGAGTTTGATAAAATGCTTTCTTAAATCACTTGGTAGATCAAACGAAAAAAATTTGTGGAATAAATGAAACATTTCCTATAGTCAACAAAACGATTCAATCAAAAACTTCCACTGATTGAAACAACCATATTTGGTCAACTGAAGCAAAGAAATTTGTATTAACGAACATGTTTTCTGATACCAACTAAATCCGGTCAACCAAACGGTTTTGTTGAATCAAGAAAATTATTTTTCTGGTTGTATATGTCATTGAAAATAACCCTATTTACAAAAGTTGAATTACAAGTATTAAGATTATCCATTTCTATAATTTTTCTTGCAGGATCAGGTTCAAGTCCCGGCCTCCCTGGTCTAGAAAATCCTCCTTATAATCCTTCACCTCCTCTTCCAAGTATTGCTATTGCTGACAGACATCCTACTCCTTCTCCTCAAGATAAGTCTATTAGCTAGGGTACTAGTATCACCGAATAAATTCATCGTTGGAAAATTGAATTCTCATGGTGTTTTGTTAAGCCTACATCAAACAGTAGTATAGGGCCGCAATCCGGCTCAAGTGCACTTGTACAACGACAGTATTGTTCGACTCTCTGATGACGAAATTGGAATTATACCTTTTGACCGTCTAGTTGCATAAATTTTCGCTTACATTAATTCAAGCAAAAAAGTAATGAAAATCTTCGAGAATTTAATAAAAGTACTCAAATAAATCTCTTCAGCGTCACACCTTTATTCAAAAAATTGTACTGTTAGCCTTTCTAAACCTCGTTTCAATCAGATATTGATCCGCTCAATGTAGAATGTCAATAGTGAAATAGCCCAACTATTCCCAGGTTGGTCACTGACCGGATAAGCCGACAAAGGGGTTCAGATAGAGATTCCAAAATGTTAGCGCTTAATCTATATTTGCATGGCTTTATGCTTCTATTGAATGATAGTCTGGTATGACTTTTTGATTGTAGTGCATGGCTTTTTAGTTGTGATATTAGTACATAGCTTAGAAACCCTCTTACTGATCGTATAAGATGAGCTGATTGTGACGCGGCGCTTAATCGACGACTCCAAACAGTATTAAAAAAACCAATCTTACAGAAACTTGAAGATTTCCAGCAATCCGATTCCGAATGGAAATTACACTCGATTATGAAGCTAGAAATTAATATTGACAAATAAAACCCTATGCGAGCTAGTTCTTACATAGACTTACTGCCGCCAATTAAAAAGAAACAAGCTTGTGTTAATGTAAGAAATAATGATAACGAGTGTTTCAAATGGGAAAATTGATGCCAACAGTTCAAGATTTAGTTTGGTTGCGAAAACTATAACTCGACTTTCGTCCGGTTCGCCGTGATCTCTCGAATCATAAGTTAAGAATTTGTCGCCTGTCACCGTTTTTGTATACATATGTGGCGTAGGGTTCGGCGGCAAATTTGTTCGTTGCACTCTTGACTCTAATCCTGCACATCTATACCTGCTTTCGGGTCGTTGGACGTTCGGGGCAACGGTTGTTCGCGGACTGAGCTTTCGGGGGAATGGTCATTCGGGGAGTTGGTTATGGGGGAATGGTAGTAATGTCTCTGGCTACGGCGCACACTTTGTAATCCACGAAATTTGCCCAGAATTTAATGGGTTTGACCTCCTCCCCTTGAACAAAGAAAGATATATTTCCTTCACGAAACACGTCAAGGGAATCGAGATCAGATTCCGCCTCATTGACACGTTTAGATTGATGGCCTCTTCATTAGAGAAACTAGCTTCATACTCAGAGAATTATAAAGTTGAAAATTCTGTATTCTCTAATTTAAGCAGGGAAAAAATTAAATTGCTTACACGTAAATGCGTATTGCCTTAAGAAATACTGAGACCAGATAGCGAAACTATTGGAAACACAATTCCCACGGATCATCCACAGGAATTGGATAGAGGAAGACTGATTCAACGTCTTCATCTAATTTCTCCAATTCCTTGTCAAACCACTTTGCAGGGTCTGCAGCTTCGGGGCAGCAATGATAGTTAGACAATGAATCGTTATATCTACATTTCCAATATTATCCTACAGTGATGATTTCATGGTGTTGGTACATTTCATTATTGATCGTATTTTTCTTCTGCTTCTCATCCGGTTTCAGCAAATATTCACAATCTGCACAGACTGTAAATGAGACCTTTTCTTTATCATTTTAGTTTTTAAATTCTATAAAGTTCTTGCTGGGTTTAGGTAAATTAACTTTCTAGTGGTTTAAGGTCTTACAATCTTCTACGTGAACGAAAATTTTTCAGCACTCGTAAAGTGGTGGAGACATCTATCGCAAACGCGTATTTCGTGTTCGTATTTCGATAGTTGCTTCAAAAAAAGTCTACGCAAATCCTGTATGCATACATAATGAAAGTTATGGATATCTTGATCGTCAACGTCATCAATGTTATATTCATAAAGAGTCTCGTCTATGTAGTGGTCTTGAAGATAAAGAAGTATAACGTGTTGTTCCCTCTTTTCAGATGTTAGATGTAGAGGCACAGCAGTATAATGAAACTTTCTTCTATTCAAACCATACACATATACAAATATTCTGCTTAATGTTTCAAATTTCGGTATATTTTTTAGAGTGGAAAGATACTCGTACTGTTGCTCACCTAGGCAGATGGAAGAATTGTTCAATTATAATTATTTGTTAGCTTTTATAGCCCGAAACCCCCACCACCACACACTGTTAGCCCCACCGGCATCCACTCTTACCCACACTCCGAATCGGAGTCAGCGCAAAGTAACGTGAAAAAAGCCATGCACTAATACTACAAGCAAAAGCCATGCAAAACCATAATTTATTTAAAGCAAAAAGCCATGCAAATACGGCTCTCACCTTTTGGATTCTCTCTCTGGGCCTGGTGCATCGTCTACCGTAGACGTTGGGGGAATCCTAGCGCACGCTACACGTGACATCCCTCGTCTTCCATATGCCCTGCACGTTGGTTTTCCTTTTACGGATTAAAATGTATACATCAGCACTTGCTGAAATTTGCCGTTATGAATTGATGCGAATCCGAGTGTGTATTTTACACTCATGAATTCAGACGCATTGGCATTACCTACTTTAGTTCCTTCCTCTATATATCTTGCACTAAAGAACTCCCCTCTTTCTTCTTCTCATCTCGTCAAACCTATTGCACTCACACTTCTTTCTCCTACCTCCTTCAAACACTTTTACGCCAACTCCCCTCCCTTTTTCTCCTTCAGCTTTGGCTCTATCCCTAGCGTCAACCTTATATACCTTTCTTGTGAAATCTCAATCTCTTTCTTTTTCCTTTTATCCCCATACCTCTGCTCTATAGCCTAATACCGGACATACCAGTGTATCAACTAACCAAATTTTCCTTCTGTAATGTTTAATGAACCCGCTATCCCTTCTTCATATTCTGCAATCAATACTGTATCGTACGCGTATGCCAATCTTTTATTTTCCGATCCTAAATTTTTCCGATCCCTTTCTCTTTATTTCTTCTTCTAAGTCTAAAAGTAATACATTAAATAAGAGTGTCCTTAGAAGAC
>CAKNWW010348748.1:0-10338 GCA_932074435.1 Andricus kollari | reverse complement strand
ATACCTCTGTAAATTATCGCAGTTGCATATTGGCGCGATAATCGTTTTTCTCAAATCGTCTGGGACTTCACTCATCCCGATACATAAATTTATCAATTAGAAACAAACTGTGAGATATGTACTCGCCACTATATTTAAGGCATTTTCCAAGACTTTCTGAACTGACTTTTCTAATGTTTTGTATTCTATATCGCAGTTCTGTTGCCCTGTAGCCTTATCTCCTAATAATTTGTTGAAATAGTCTTTCAAATCGTCTACTATCCCGTCTGTATCATATAGCATTTCACCTTTGCGTTTTTTTATGCTGACACACTCTGTACTTTTACTTTGCTTCAACTTTTTAAACAATAGTTTGATGTTCAACGTTCTATAGTACGCTTCTTTCTTTTCTTGTTGAGCTGCCTCAATTCCATCATTCGACCATACATAATCAGATATTGTTTCTACAACCGCAGTACCTCATGCTTCAATCGCACTGCTAACAATGACATCCCTCAACAAGGTTGATAGCCCCTCCAAATTTGTATGATCTTTTAGTGCAACCCGCGTTGCCTGATCTATACGTTCACGTACGTTTCTTTTTGTTAGTTATTTTTCTTCTCCATCCCTGACCTGAGACTATTTTGGAGACTAAAAGGTAATGATCAATATTGCATTCAGAATCCCTCATAACTCTTGTTTCAGGTACACATATAATATCTAGCTTCCTTACGTGCATAGTTTCTTGTAATTCCTTTATTTTTAGATCATTCACCCCTCTAGCGTTCTAAACATCCATTCTTCATTCATCGCCTGAAAGTTCACCTTTAAATTTACCTTGTGCATGTATTTCGTCAATAACAGTTTCAGTCCATTCCGAGGTAACCGTGACAACCGTGCCGAAAGCTGAATGGCACCTGGGTGAGGCGTCTGAAACGGTGACTCTGCGATACCGAGCGATCTCTCAGAGTATGCAGCATTATCCTTGCATGCATGGCTCTACAAGGATGGACGAACCCTTTTCCCTAGCTGCTCGTGGGAACAACAATGTCGACACCAAACATTAGTAAGTGCGGTTCAAAACAATCGAATGCACAGGGCTCCCGACAATGGCTCGGACAAAAATGCAAATTATCCTAGAGTTGGGGTAGCCAATCAAGATGAGATCAATGCGATTGATCGGCAGAATTTGTTAATTTTAAGTGGACGGATAGAATCAGGGACGAACTGCTGGAGTGCTATGATACCAGTATGGCCCCTGAACTAAGCCGAGGAACTCTGAAAAATGGGTTATGTAAGCGGAGCCCCTACTCAACCGCAACCAGAAGAAGCCGCCAACAGAGAAAGAGAGGCGATACTGAGACCAACCGCGAGCAGACATCCAGTAGAGGAAGAGCGACGCTTCACGACCTGCAGAAACATCAACATTCAGGTGTCTGTTAAGCCCAAAGATCTGGCTGAACTGGATGTAGAGCTTCGTGGAGATTTTTATAAGAACCTGACCTCTGGACTATTAATTGTAGTGTGCATAATGCAGCGAGAGCTTTGGCAGAAGCAGACCGTAAAGCAAAACCAACGTTTGATCATAAGACCAAAAGACGAATGCATCAGGTCAGCACAAAGATAGGCTGGGCCAGACAGCACGCGTCCCGCATTCAGGGTGTGATTTACTACATAACATCTGGCAGGACTTTCACTGCCAAGGTTCGACAGTTCGCGCGCGACCTGCGGATCTGGAATCAAACACTTAAAAAGTCAAAGCTACTGACCATCAGCCAGCACAGTGTTGACAGAATACGAGTACTGTCTAGCGCAAGGAGAAGTCTAGAGTGGAGAGACAGGTGGGTCAGAGAAAATCAACAGTTTTCGTTTAACCCATCTCGACTCTTCCAAGATCCTTTAGTTACTGTCGAACACCCGCCCACACAAGAGGAGGTTGAGGCATTTTGGAGAGAAGTCTACGAAGTCCAGCATCCACTGAAAGAACACTCGAAAAATATAAATAGCTTCAAGGAGCTGTGCAGTGCCCTCATAACACCTGAGGAAGAATGTCCACCTCTCACTGCCGGAAAGGTGAAAAACGTATGAAGAGGCATGAAGAACTATTCCGCTCCGGGACCAGATGGTATCAAGACCTTCTGGTAGAAGAAGTTTCCTTCAACCCACCAGCATCTGGCCCGCATTTTCACCTCATATCTAAAGTCGGAAGAGCCTATTCCGGAGTGGTTGGTAGAAGGGTGCACAGTGCTCCTGCCGAAGTCGGGCAACTAAGCTGACCCTAAAAATCACAGGCCAATAACTTGTCTGAAAACACTGTATAAGATCTTTACAGCTATCCCGAATGAAAGGAATGTTTGGACAGTTGGACTTGTGTGGCGTGAGAGATGAACGAACAACTTGGCTCCAAAAAGGCGTAGCAGGATGTCGGGAGAACCTGCTCATCGATAGATGTGTCTGTAAAGACGCAGCATTCTATCAGCGTTACCTATCGATGGCCTGGATTGATTACCGGAAAGCTTTTGATTCAATCTCCCATAGACATATCATCTGTCTGTTGGAAAGCTTGAAGGTTCATCCACACATCGTGAGGTGCATAGAGAGATTAATGCCGCTTTGGAAAACCAGATTTACTATCTCATCTGGAAATCATCGTGTGATCACTAACAGTGTCACCTTTCAGAGAGGTGTGTTTCAGGGCAACACAAAGAGCCCTCTCTTCTTTTGCCTCTCACTATTGCCACTATCTCTCGCACTTCGCCATTCCGAAGGGTACTTCGGCGGCAAACCTGGAAATCTAAAGAATAAAGTCACTCATGTATTTTACATCGATGATCTTAAGATCTATGCTAAAAATCAAGAGAAACCACATCCAGCTCTAGACATTGTCAAAGAGTACACTAAAGAAATTGGAATGGAGTTCAGGTTAGAAAAATAGGCCAAGGTTTTTTTGAAGAAAGGAAAACTTAACGGAATCCTGGAAGACCCTGAGGTCGTCGACAGGACCGCTATACGACACCTTGGCGCTGGAGAGACCTATACATACCTTCTCGTGCCACAGAGCCGCATGCAGGACGTGAAATCTATAAAGGATACTCTCCTATGCAGATACAAACGTCTCATCCGACGGATTTAGTCTTCCGAACTGTCGGCGAGGAGCAAAGTATCTGCGACGAACATGCTTGCCGTCCCGGAAGTACTCGATTCATTTGGAGTGGTTCCATGGACGAAGGACAAGCTCCGATCCCTCGATATCCGGTCCAGAAAGGTTATGCACATGGACAAAAGCATGCACCTTAAACCTTCTGTTCCGCGACTTTACATCTCACGTCCTCAAGGTGGTCGCAGAATACTAAATCTTGAATGACTTCACAACAGCATTATTTTGGGTACAGCTCATATAGTCGCAAATGCACAAGACCCTCTTCTTAAAATTGTCAGGAAACACGAAGAAGTGGGCAAAGGGGCGCTTGTCTACAAAGCAGCAAAGGAGGCTGCTGAAACACTCGGCCTTGACTTCAATATCAGTGATGAGCAAAGTGCATCAAATCTTATAATCTCGAGTACTCACTCCTAAAAGCCTGGATTAAGAAAGCACAGAAGAAAACTTTCCTTGAACAGTTCCTCTACAAGATGATGCACGGCATCTTCCACAGAAATCTGAAGGATTACTCGATGTCAATTGAGCTAACGTTTGCTTTCCTCAAATCACCCGGATTGAAGTCGGGCATGGAGGGTTTCATTTTGGCATGCCAAGACAGTGTCATTTCCACTCTATCATACCCTCGCCACATTTTGAGCCAACACATTCCCGATGATAGCTGCAGAGTGTGTCATGCACACTCCGACCATCTAGGACACATATTATCTGGTTGTCCAACTCATCCTAGGAAATAGAATCGATTGTCGAGAATGAGAAGTGTCGGATATACTGGAACTTTATATTATGGTAAGGTTATGTTATTTTATTATGTAACTCTTTCGGTACATTCTAAACTTATTATATTTTTAACAAAATGTTTTTCTTGATAGCCTGGGATGATGGGTTTTATTACTGACATCTGATAATTGTACTGAAGAGGTCCTTCATCGAAGGACGAAAAGCTTTTACACGCTTTTTGTAAGATAATAAGCGACCAGTAGAACGATAAACACAAGATCTACACACTATTGTTCTCTAAAAGATTTAACTTTGTATCTTGGTAGAAAATTAATCGGTCTGGATGAAAATTCATCTTGTTGGTGAAAAATTTAACTATTTGGTTAAAAATCTAACTGCTTGGTTAACATTTTTTTCTGTGTGTTGAATTTTTTTGCTAAAAATGAATTTTTTATGTTGAAAATTTAACTATTCCAATTTTCCAACCCGCCCCTACCTCATATAAATCAGTAAGAGCTTAGAATTTTTAAATAAAATTAAAATAATTTGTCGGATGAAAAAAATAATTATCAGCTCTTCAAAATTATAGTAAATAAATCATAAGAATTCTCTGCATAACTTACGACGTAAACGTAGTGTTTGAGCAACTTCGCAAGTGAAGGTGCATCCATTATTAGCACAGAATTTTTTCCCCTCACTGACCTGAAAACATATAATTGTGGTTAATTAAATCACATATATACGTTGTAAGACTTATAATATTTTGACGTAAAAAAGACAGAAAGAAAATTGTTGTATGCTCACCTTGCATTTGTAAGGATCGGCCGGTTTCTCACCCTGATATCCATAATCGTTGTCAGGAAGCACAGGATTATTATGTAAAAAATAAGAGGTTTGTTAGCATGAATTCTGTAAATTTGAACTATTTCATAATTCCGTTATTTCTAACTAGCAATTTCAATTTTCTGCCATTTTCAGCCGTTGAGTTTTCAATTTTCTTAAATTGTAGATAATTGAAAATTAAACAAAACTGAAAATTCTACATTTGTATATACAACAGTTGAATTTAAAATTTTCTTTTATTGTCAAAAATTTAATTTTCAATTTCTTAAAATTTGTAACAGTTGAATTTCTTTTAATTTTCTTAATTTTTCAATAGTTGACAATTGAGCTATTAAATTTCAAGAAAAAATTGATAATAAATCAAGATTTCAATTCATAAAAAGAAATTTGATTTTCGTCGAATGGCAAATATCTATCTTTTTGGAAAAGTAGTGGAGTCTCAGTAGTGGAATTCATGAGATTTAAAGTAATATTCCAACTTTGATTATCTCCTTCTAAATTATGATGTGAAAAGATAAAAAAATTGAAAAAGTGAAAACTTATTTTGTTAGTATAAAAATTATCATAGCTAAGAGTTATAAATTTTATATAATCAAATATTTAATTATAATTAATGCAGCTAAACTCACAGCAAAAGCCGAAACATCCGAGAAAGTAGTCAATATGATTGCAATTACTGCAAAAATAAAAAAGATACAACCTATTTCCAGATATTATATTTCAATTTTAACAATTTAAAATTACTTTGAAAATCGATGTTTTCAATAGTTAGTCCACAGATCAAAGACTAATGAAAAAAAAAATAGTTTTTCTACACGCTTACCATAAAATAAAAAATACGTTTATAAATACTTTTTTTAAATTTATTCTTATGTTACACAAATAATGTAACAAATATTAGTTAAGTCACTTTCACATAAAAATTTATTTTTGACATAACTAAACATGATTTTTCTCATAAAACAAATTAAAAATTTGTCTAGAACATGATATAGTGAACGAAATAATTTTTTTGTTGGGCTGTTATAAACAAATTTCATGAACGATCTTTCTACTTTTACGAAAAAAAAATTCTTGGGGATCTGTAATTTATCAAAAAAGCTTCTCACACTTATAAAAATCCAGAAAACTGTTACCACCTCACATTTGGCTTTGTTGTAAATAATTCAAGTTAACAAATAGGAAATTGTCATCATATTTTATAGAAAGAAAATTCTTCTCCATCTTATATCTATCGAAATAGTTTCATATACTTACTAAATACCTGAATATTGTCGAAAATTAATATTCAGCTTTCTTCTAAATAATTTTGTTCAAAAATAAATTTTTTAAATCCATTTATTCCGGAGAAAGAGTCCTTCACGTTTTGGGTGTATCGTAATTTCTTATCAGACTTATCATGCTGCGAAATATTCTGAACACTAAACATTTATTTTCGTTACAATTAATTTAAGTTAAGAGATAGACAATTTATTTATTTGAAATTTAAGAATCCTGAAAATTTTTTTTTTTTTCTTTGGACAAAAATAAAAAAGAGGAAAGAAAAATGAGAAGGCAACCAACAAAATCGCCTTCCTTCTATTTTATATTTCTTTCGTCTTTTTTATTTTTGTCCAAAAAAACAAATCTTTATTTTGTTTTCAGGAATTACAATAGGAGCATTTAGTGGTGTTTTTCCAAATTTTATCGTAAGATTCTTGGTTTATTTTCAGGAATTTATACATTGATTTATTTGTTTATTCTTAGAAATCTTTTCAAGTTTTAAAATATTTTTAATCTCATAAAAGAGTTGAAAATTCCTAAATATCTTTTGAGTTGACTCGAATGTTTCTCAAAATTTACAAAAAAATCTGCATCATTGAAAAAGGGCCAAAAATCTTCTAGATTCTTTTTGGTCAATTCTGAAAATGTTTGGAAATTTTGTTTTACAATATTATTTATAAATATTATTGTCGGTATCGGTAATTTTTTGGTACTGGTTTATATATTTATAAAATTTGCTAGCTAATCAAGGTCAATATTTATTTGTTAACATGTTTAATAAAGATCACTTATTGAATAAAAACGTGGCATCTTCTACATCAATACTAGATAGGTGTGGTTTTTTTCTGAAATTTTTCACTTTTTGTCCACTCTTTAATTAGAGTACAGTGATAATTAATTCAAGTTAAAAAAGCAATTGTTTAAACCATTTATTATTGTTATTAATAATATTCTCTTTGCTTGGTGGTAGAAAGTTGCAGTTTTTTCTAGAATTTTTGACTATTTGTCTATTTTTCACTTCGAGTTACTTAATGATACCATTAAGCCATTTCCCTTTCGGGTTAGGCGTGAATTGCTCGGTTGGAAAGTAGTGGTGTGTGGATGAGTATATAGGTATAGGGTAGATAGGTATACGGGCGATTTGCAAATAGATTTCAATTTTGGTTTCCGAGATGCGAGTAAATTGAAGTTCTGAATTATGCAATACATGTTATCAGTTTTCTTAGATACATGAACCAGGATGTAATTTATAACGTGGGAAAGCTGTTCGATCTAGGCTATTGATTTTTTCCACTAATTTGTGTCTAATTATACTTTTACTTAAAAAAACATGATTATAAATGTTCAAAACTGGGTTTGGCAGGCTTAGCTGGTCAAAATAACTCGAAAATTTGTTTTAATGTGCTTCGGAATTGTTATTCAGGTTAACCGATAGTTTTTCCCGTGTTCTCAGACGACTTAGGAGAATTTAATTAATTTTGAGACTCTGGAAACGTCACGTGTTTTTAAAATTTGATAAAAGATAGTTATTTTTCATAATGATAATCGATTATAATACTAATTATCACCTCAAATTCCTTGAAATTATAGAGGCTTCGGAGTTGTTAACAAACCGAGGGACATTCATATAATCATGATTCCTTCAGTCAGTTTTATAATCTCTAGCATGTCAGTATTGCAATTTTAACTGCATCATATATTTAAAAAAACGGCCCGAGGAAAATATTATTAAAAAAATGCCTAATTGTAATTTTTTTTTACTTTTTCTGTATGGATTAATAAAGTAGCCTGCCATATGTTCTGTGATCCCCTTAGTAGGTCGAAAATGTTATAGGAACATCGAATAAATATCGAGGGACATACAAATTGAAATCTATTTGCACATCGACCATATAGCTGTAAGGCATAGATATTTTAGATTGATCTAGAATTCTCGTGTTATTTTTTTAAAATGACACGTTCGTTCCGCAACACTGCTCCGACCCAGGTTGCTGATCAATCTCTCTAGCGATCACCCCACGTGAAGAGCCTCACCAAATTGTTATGTGTGGTTTCCCACTTGGGCCAATTAGTATCCAAGGTCTTTGTTTCAGGCGTCATTCACTCTACTCACATTCTTTTTATGAACTATTTGTCGCCACACTTTTCTGTCCTGGCATACTACTCTAGCTTCCTTCACGTCCATGCATTTTCTCCGCAAGCTTCCTGATTGTATGGCTTCTTATGTCTCTTCGAATTAATGTCTCATTCACAGACTCGATCCATGCTTTCGGCGATCTACCTCTTGGTATTCTGCCATTTACTTTACCTTTATACACCTGTTTGTTCAGTCGTTAATTTTTCACTCTTTTAAAATGCCGTACCATTTGAACCGATTTCTTTACCATATGTCAACTAGCGTCTCTCTTGTGTCATATTCTTTGAGGATTATCTCCTTTCCGACTTTGTCCGTCAGTGTTTTCCCGCATATTGTGCACAGAGGTTTCGTGTCAATCACTTTAATTTTACGCTTGTCCATGTCTCGCTACCGCATAATACAGTCGGTAAAAATATAGAATTATTTATGGGCATTTTAGCTTTTTTTGATTTGTTTTCATCCCTGAGAATTGACCCTGCTCTACCGATAACCTTTTTACCCTCATTTATTCGCCCAGCTAACTCCTAATCTATTTTTCCGTCGATAGTGATTAAAATACCCAGATATACGAACTTGTCAACTTTCTCTAATCTCTCGTCATTTAGGACAATATTGCACATCGTTTTCTCATTTTTTCCTTTAAACCCCATTACTTTCCCATTAACCCTTACACTGGCTTTACTGCCTCCATATATTGTTTGTATTGCTTGTAGGAACCATCCATTGACTCCGCACTATTTAAGGACAACCCAAAATTACTTCTATTTACCTTGTCAAATGCTCTTTCTAGGTTAAAAATGCACATAAAACTTTCTTTCCTACTATTAGGCTTTTTCCTGTGATCTGTCTTAAGCCAAATATCTGATCTGTACATGATCTACCTGGCGTAAATCCACTTTGGACTTCCCATATCTTTTCTTCTGCAATTTGCATTACCCTACGAATAAGTATTTTTGAGTATATTTCACTTACGGTACATAGTAAGTACCTCTGTAATTATTGCAGTTGTTTTTATCTCCCTTTCTTTTGTATATTGGTACGATAATCGATTTTCTCCGATGTTCTGGGACTTGTCCCGACTCAATACATAAATTTGTCAATTCGCACAACCTGTGAGGTATGTATATCGCAGTTTTAACAATGATATTCCGTAACAAAGTCCACGCGCCCTCTATATCTTTTTTGCCTCTAAGCGCCTCCCAAGTTGTCATATCTACCCGTCCGTTTATCTTATACTGAAAATCTATTCGCACTTCCGATTGCTGTAAATCTTCATTCTTGATTCGCGTTTGTTTAGTTTTTCTTGTTTTCTTTTTTCTCCACCCCCGCTCTAAGTTTATTTTGGAGACTAAAAGGTAATGCTCAGTATTGCATTCGGAACCCCTCATGACTCTTGCATCTTCAACTAGTTCTCTTAGTCTTACCCGCAACAACGAAATCAATTATCCTGCGGTTATTTTCTTTACACCAGGTGCAACTGTGAATCATTTTATGTCGAAACCAAGTATTTTTACTAAATAGGCCCTTTTCTAAGCATTGGCTAACTAACTTTTCCCCGTTATAATTTTTTCTTGGATCCCCAAATTTACCTAGTACACTATCTGTATCTGTATCTTGACGTTGAACGCCGACCCATCCGTTCATATCTCCTAGCAAAATGATTCCTTCACCATGATCGCAAGTACTTATTGTATCATTTAAAGTGTCTCCGAAGGCGTCTTTGACTTCCCTCGGGTCGCTATCAACTGGGGCGTAGCACGCTATGATGAATAATCTTCTGATTCCTTCCTTTATTCTAGCCCAAAAAAATCTTGGAGATACAAAATCATGATCTGTGAGATGCTTTCTTGCTTTTTCATTCATAATCAAACCGACCCCGCGACTACCATGTGCTTAACTACGTACACCTGACCAGATTTCAAAACCGCCTTTCAATACCCCATTTGCTATGGTCTTGCATTCACCACCCTTTTTTTTCGTCTCAGGTACACAGAAAATATCTTGCTATCTTACGTGCATAGTTTCTCGTAGTTCTCTTACCTTAAGATCATTCACTGCTCGAGCATTCCCAACACCCAGTCGCCATTCATCACCTGAAACTCGACCTTTACGTTTACATTGTGTATGCATTTCGTTAATCAATGTTTCAGTCCATCCCGATGCTATTTTATTCTTCGTATTATTCATTGTTTAAATTGTACACCCAACTTCCAGCTTTATGCGTGAATTTTGTTTTGCG
>CAKNWW010348743.1:0-10029 GCA_932074435.1 Andricus kollari | reverse complement strand
AATTCTGCAACAAGAAATGGAGGATCATATTTTTTAGTAAACAATCGTATTTTGTTATATCATGTATAAAACTTAGAGACAACAATTTGTATTGCATTTTTACATTTCCCTCATGTGCCACTTTCTTACACCTTATTAATATTCAGAAACGATTTTTTAGAAGGGAAATTTAATCCTAAGAACATTCAGAGACAATATACATAATTACATTTCTTTTTAAATAGATCGCAATACCGATAAGACAATCTATTCTGGAATCCACTGTATTAATCAAAACATTAGCAGACTTTAAACATTTTAAAATAGTTCAAAGATACTGTGAATTTGCCATAATTAAAATTAAGCAGTTTAAACTCAAAATTTTTTTTCATAAAAGCGATTATGTCACATAACCAGAGATTAGAGATGATTCAGATTTAGATTTAGACTTTTTGGTCTTAGAAATTTTTTTCGGAAATTACTGAGTGTTTATTTTTCAACCATTTTGAGGGACTTCTAGGTTGCGAAGCAAAATCGCATATTATTAATTTATAATGTATTATCAGTACGGTATAAAATCTATTGAATATACGTACACGTGTACAGTTCGAATGGTACCATCTGTGCACGTGGACTTGTAAGTTGAAAATCTAGTCGTATTAATTGAGAAGTGCAGAGTTGGGAATATCCCATATGTGCATGTTCACAGTGGATACAATGCTATCTGTATACGTCTAAATTACAACGCGTTAAAAAAAAAAGCTTTAAAAAAAGTACCTAAAATTATAGATGTATTAAATTATTATATTCACCAATAGAATTGAGGATAAGGAACAACAAAAAGACCAGAGTACAAACAATCCTCATCTTTTCTAATTAGCGAAACGACTGCTTAATGTATGATTTAATAATTTGGTCAACAGTGTAACTAATAAACATTCAAGAGCTTCATTAGCTTTTACAATCTATACTATAGTCGTTATCTCTGTGATAAAATGCGTGAGCCTTTTCCTCTCCAGCCAAAAACAGTTGTTTATACATTTCTTTAAAACTGATGTCACCATTTATGTAGCCTTGACAAAACCCCCAAAATCGAAAGTTACCATTCGAGGTAAACTACTACGAAATTTTGTATAGATGGTGTTAGTGCACTTAAATCCACAATAGCAGATGGTTTGATCGAATATTCGACGACAGGTGCACGACATAAAGAACCTTAAAGTTGATTACCAAAAGAGAATTATAAGAAGTTTGCTCAAGGCTTCGGATGAGAAAATTGAAGTGCCTCATTTGAATTTTTTGGATGCCATTTTCGACTTGAACAGAGCTTGGGCTGGTTTCGTAAAAGCTGAGGTTGAAACTGCTGCCATACAAGAACATGACGAACATTCTGCGGATAGTACTTCTGAAGAGTGGATTGATCTACAAAGAAAAATGGGATTCACAGATGTAACCTTTGAAGATTTTGTGGATGTCGACACTAATTTAATCATTCCTAATCAACCGACAGACAGTGAGATATTGGATAGTGTAAAGAAGAACCTTTGAAATCTGATGAAGAGAATGATGCCGAGGATCAGGATGTAACACCACCATTAACAAAATTCAGAGATGCTGATTTGGTTTAGCAATTGCTCGTAGGTTTGTTTCTGAACAAAGTGATGTGCCAGGCACTGTTTTCGCGGTTATAGACTTGATTGAAAGCTTCTGTGGGGAAAAAAGTTCCATTAATCAGAAGAAAATACTGACTTTATTAAGTAATCTGACATTTGCAGCATACCAAACGGCCCTTTGTAGGGCTATCAAATTTATATTTGACTTTGGAGTACTTCTTGTTTATTTAATTCTTCTTCATAATAGACATCAATATACTTACAGATAAGCACATTTTCCCTTTTTCTGATTCTTATTCCCCTATCACAATGGTTACGTCACAACGTTAGAAACGTTGCCTGTAGTTTTCTGAAGGTGAACTTTGTGACTATTTTTAATTAAAAAAATGATTAGCTGATTTACATGAAGAATATTCATAACTGTTTCGTCGAAAGTACTAGGGGTAGATTTTTTGAATTTCTGAGTATTGTTATGGGGTGGGGAACATAACTCGAAATTTTTCGAAGATGACTCGTATGAAAATTTTTAATTAAAAAATTTATTGGTTGTTTTATATGGAGTAACTTCTGAACGGTTTCGTTAAAATTACTATGGATCGATTTTTTTATTTCTAAATATTATTATGAGGTTGGGAACATGACTTGTACTTATCTAAAAGTAAATGTAGTATATATTTAATTTGAAAAAATACCAACACTTTCTAATTTTAAAAATTAATAACGATTGATTTCAAATGTTGGGTTTGGAAAAATAATGTTTGCTGAACCTCTAGTTTGAAGGTGCTGTCCCGATTTTCTAGATTGCAAGTTTTTAAACAGAAGCAGGCACAACACTGTTGTATTTTAATATATGTCTTATTTTTTTGTCTTCCCGCCATTACCGAATGTCACACATGTGGTGGGACAACCTGTATAAAGCGGTCCGTGAAACCTCAGGTCCATGTTACTACAAAAATGAAATAACTCTCGTACGTAAAGGTTTATTATATTTAAAAAATGGTTTGTATACATTTATTAGGGTAACCAAAGTAAAATGATGATGAGGATTAACATTTTTACTTTATTGTGCAATACACTAGAGTCCCGCTATACTGATTCCCAATATACTGGGCAAGTTGGTCCAAGGGCGAGAGAGAGAGAGGCGCTTGCAAGGTCAGCGGCGTTGCGATGTTTACGGTTCGGCACTATAAGAAGCCACAAGCAAGAAGGAGAAGAAGAATGTTTTGGAGAGTCCCGATATAGTGTGAAGGCCGTTGAGGGTACCCCCGAAACTACCAGTATAGCGGGACTCTAGTGTATATGAATAAGCAGTCTCGTTCTGAGGTACAGAAGTTAATAACACATTCATTTATTTTAATAAAGTTCAACATAATAATAGCACAGCATAAATAATAATTCGCAATAATTGACACATGAAATATTCTAAAAACCGCTTTGATTGAAATTTTTTTCCTACTGGACATTCCGAGGTTTCTTCTGTGGTCATTTCTTCAACCTCACCGCTGTCCATGTTCACTTTCCCCCTTTTCGACCTCGAAAAATCATTTTTGAATGGTCCACGGAAAATCTTATTATAGCGGTGTGAAAAATTTTGTTTCACTCGAGAAATACTTTAAAATCCGTTTTGATTGAGCTATGCATGCCTACTGGAGATTCTGCGATTTCTTCCGTGGTCATTTCATTGACCTCACCGCTGTCCATGTTTATTTTCACCCTTTTCTGCATTGGAAAACTTTGTCTAAATATTGCTCGAAAAGCCTGGTGTCTGTTTTGTAATTTTTCCAATATTGCATGGACGTCACCGTGCGACGTTGATAATACAATTTGTTCTTCGGTTGGCAAGAGTATAAGGACCTGATGTTGGTTTCTCAAGCCTATTGGTTTGTCGGGAAGAAAAACGTATCTTCGAAGTTCGAATATCCGGTTCGGATTCGTCTGGGGAATCAGTCTAATCAATCTAAGTTCATCAAATTTATAATTAAGTACGCGAGGAAAAGTTTGTCTGAGAACAGGAAACGTGAACTTGAAACGAAGAGAGGGCTTCGCAGGTGGTGCAGACCCGGCAGAAGAAGAAGGTCTTGCAGAAGGATACTTGATTCTTAAACGAAGAGAAGTTTCGGCAGGTGGCGGAGACCCGACGGAAGAATGAGGTCTGGCAGAAGGAGACCTGGACCTGGCGCGAAGAGTGGATTCGGCAGGTGATCCAGACCCGGCAGAAGAAAGAGGTCTGGCAGGAGAAGACGAAGGTTCACAACGAGGATCCTTAAGATTAGGCTCGTCACTAGCAAAAGACCTGGACTGTGAACCTAATTCTGCAACAAGAGATAGAGGATTACATTTTTTTTTAAAATGCAATCGTATTATGATGTATCATGAGTTGTAAATGTGGTTGTGATGAAGGAACCGGATTCTACTACCTCCCAATAATTCTTTTCGCTGAACGTCTTCGGCCCTTGAAACCATTTCACAGAAATTTCAAATTTGACTTTTAACAATATATATTCTTATATGAAACTGAATTGTGCTTCTTTTTCTTTAGAGAAGAAAGTTGTAGCTTTTGCCTTTTTTTGAACACGTCCGAAAATCTCGTACTTTAGAAAGCAAATTTTTGTTGTCAACACATTCTAAATTATTTCTTTATAGTTATTATACTGATCTAAAACCTGTCATGTTAAATTTTAAAACCTTTGAAACAGTGTCACATTTGAGAAGTTATTAAAACAAAATATACCTTATTATTTAAAAAAATGTTGCTTTGGATGAAATAATTTATTCTAGACATATTGGCAACATTCTTAACTGTATATAAAAATATATTTAAAAAAATTATAATTTGTTTAAATCCACAAAAAAGTCAATCAGTTTTTTCAAAATGACATTTAGCGGTTCCGCAAACCCCATGAAGTTTAACATGTATTTCCCATAAAAAAGACGGTTTTGTAAATTTTGTGTTGAATCGTCAATATTTACGAGTTTTTGTGCTAATTATGATTTTCTTGCTTGTTTGTAAATACGTATCAGTAGTTGAGCTAGGCGATTACGACTTCCCTTACCAACAGATGGCGCCATAGTCGCAAGTTATGGAAATATCGATAACAGATGGCGCCACAACCGCAAGTTATACTCAAATGATGTACCTAAACATAATTGTCTTTTCATACATTTTCCGAAGTTTCAGCTTGATATTTAGTTTTCAAAAAAAGTTCTTAGGAAATATCCCATCTGCGCACATGCACAGTGGAGATAAAGCCAGGTGTGCGCATCTAAATTTCTGCGTGCACCCTTGAGAGTGTTCCATCTGTGCACGTCGGAGTTTAGACGTTCGCATATGGGTCGATGAGGACACAGATGTGCGCAGATTCTGATTTGCGTAAAGCTTAAAAAATGTACCCAAAACTATAGATATATTATATTATTATTATATTTACCAACAGAATTGAGGATAAAGGCCAAGGATAAGACCAGAGTAGAGAGAATCCTCATCTTTTCAATTAAGAGAAGCGACTGATAAATGTTTTCAGTTAAGAAATTGGTTACCAATGTAAGTAATGAATATTCTAGTGCCTCATCAATGCATGCAATGTATACTCTATTCGTTATCTCTTACTTTAAAAGCTTTAAAGTTGACCTTCTGAGATATTCATATTTGATAAGAGTTAGTTTCAATGAAAAAAATTTGGTTACACCTTTCTTTAAAACGGATGTCGCCATATATGAAGTCTTTTACGTTTCAAGGAAAGCTGGTTTTTAGATGACTAATTTATATAGTGTCTACTATAATGGCCCATTTTGGGTATTAAAGAACGAGTTTAAATTCGACGAAATATGTTACCACAGTAGCCCCAGAAAAATGTTTTATAACAAAATTATTAGGATAAGTGTCTTTAGTAATGTGTTGTTTCTCTGATTACTTTTTTTTCAAACTTGTTTTCGGGTTAAAAAGAACCCGGTTTTCCATCATAGCCAAGGACTAAGTCAGGTGACTGATGAGATGAGGATGTAATTAGTTAATTTAATACGATGTATGTAATCATTTGCGATGATGTTTATAAATTTATGAAAGAACTTAATAAATACGATATTTTCCAGACTAATGGTTAAAATTTATTTGAAAGAAATTCGAATTGATTACGTTTCGGAAACACAGATGGTTTCCCTCATCAGAACTTAAAACAGTTTAAAAAAGATTCCGTGTAGATTTCTTTATGTGTCAGTTTCATGTGTTTTTTTGAAAATTAATAGGAAACTTTATAGGTAGCACTGTGGAAAGATTTGTTTATCCAGTCCTTTACAGTAAAAACGGCCTCAGGGATAAAGTTTTCAAGAATGTTCCGTAGAAACATATTTAAAAATTGACAAAATGACAAAAAAGACGCAATATTCGTCAATGCGTGTAAATTCAATTTATAAGAATAAAATTGTCTTTTTTCACGTCTGGGAATACTTACAGTTTATAAATTTAGGAAATACCCTAATGAATACAAAATCTTCCAGACTAAAAGTTAAAATTTATTTGAAAGGAATTCGAATCGATTGCGTTTAAGATGTGATGAGGGAAACTGTGAACTTTTTAAATTACAAGCTGAATTATTTTTCTTTAATTCCCGTTGAAATTAAAAATGGTTCAGTTTTTTTTAAACCTGAAAATTAAATCTTACTCTCACAAATTAAACAATTTTTAAATGAAACAAATAAATTCGCAATGTTAAAAATTTAAATATAGCTTTCTGAAGTAGGAACAATTTAAGGCTTTTTACTTCAAATGATCTAGTTTTAATCTGTTTAGTTTTTAATATTTAATTGGCAATTGTTCTTTTCAGGATGAAACATTTCAAACTGAATTGTTTAAAAATCTAATAGTTGACACTGAAATAGAATAAGACTTGAATTTAAATAAATGTGTTTTTTTATTGAACAGCTACAGAACAGTCTTTTCAAATCAATTATTGTTCTATTTTTAGTTCTAGAACTAAAGTTGAACGTTAAAAGTCATGAATCAATTTATATTTACAATTGATCAACTTGAAAAGTTTTACATTTCAAACTCTTTTAAATTTTCGTAATTTAAGGCAGTTATCATGGCAAAAATTAGGTATCTTGATTGATTAGTTTAATAATAAATTAACCAGTTGACTAATTAATAAGTTAATTTTCCCGTTTAATTAAAAAAACCTGTGTGGCGTTGTGATAAAATAATAATTGTAACGATTTCAATCATAGAAAAATTTACTTTTAAACTTACAAACAGTAGACTTGTATAAAATATCATCCCAGAAAAAATAAGCCATCACTTATAAAAATTCAACCGTTTTTAAAAAATTGGTGAGAAGCGAAAGTGAAGAAAATAAATTGTAAAAAACTTTGTGTAAGGTTATATCAATTTCTAAAGTCATAAAAAAAAACTATTTCTTTCAGAGATCTGATTTTCGGTACGATATTTCATTTAATTTTGAAAGGTCCATGCACAGACGTGAGGTAAGCATGAAGACCGAGCGCAAAGCGCTAAATCTGACAGACGAGCGCGTTAAAAAAAAACTATTAGCGATGCGCAGAATTGTGTTTTACACAAGAAATACTCTATAATCCGTTTTGATTAAGATTTTCTTGCCTACTGGACATTCTGTGACTTCTTCTGTGATCATTTCTTCCAACTCACCGCTCTCCATGTTTATTTTTCCCCCTATTGACCTTGAAATCTTATTATTAAATAGTTCACATAAAACCTGATTTCTGCTTGGTACTTTTTCCAACATTGCATAGACTTCATCATCAGGCGTTAATAATACAATTTGTTCTTCAGTTGGCATGGGTCTGAGGACAAAGGGCAATGTTAAAAATCGATCGATTTTCGCCCCGCTCCGGAACGTTTTCTCGCTATTAAAAATTGCTCTAATAGGTGTGTATTTGTTGGGAATACAAGTTTAAAATCGACGTCCTCCGGGGAAATTGCTTCAGTTTGATATACATGCGTAAAATCATATATACCTTATTTAAGCGCTGAAGGTGGATTCAAAGACGATACTGGTCGTATCTCTGAATACGGACAATTTCCCCCAGTGAATTCCGGAGCGGGGCGAAAATCGATCGATTTCCAAGAATCCACCTTCAGCGGTTAAACAAGGTATTAATGATTTTACGCATGTATGGCAAACTGGAGCAATTTCCCCGGAGTACGCTGGTTTTAAACAGGTATAAATGCATCAAATGCACGCCTATTAGAGGGATTTTGAATAGCTAGAAAACGTTCCAGAGCGTGGAAAAAATCGATCGATTTCCAAGAATTCACCTTCAACGGTTAAACAAGGTATAAATTATTTTACGCATGTGTGCCAAACTGGAGCAATTTCCCTGGAGTACGCCGGTTTTAAGAAGGTATATGCATCAAATGCACGCCGATTAGAAGAATTTTAAATTGCTAGAAAACGTTCCGGAGCGGGGCGAAAATCGATCGATTTCCCAGAATTCACCTTCAGCGGTTAAACAAGGTATAAATAATTTTACACATGTATGCCAAGCTGCAGCAATTTCCACGGAATACGCCGGTTTTAAGCAGGTATAAGCATCAAAGGCACGCCTATCAGAGGAATTTTAAATAGCTAGAAAATGTTCCGGAGCGGGGCGAAAATCGACCGATTTCCCAGAATTCACCTTCAGCGGTTAAACAAAGTATTACTGATTTTACGCATGTGTGGAAAACTGGAGCTATCTCCCCAGATTACGCCGCTTTTAAACATGTATTCCCATCAAATACACGCCTATTAGAGTAATTTTAAATAGCTAGAAAACGTTCCGGAGCGGGGCGAAAATCGATGGATTATTAACATTGTCCTTTATTGTTTCTCAATCGAATTGGTTTATCCGGAGGAAAAACGTATGTTCGAAGTTCGAATATCCGGGTCGCATTCCTTTGGGGAATAAGCTGAATAAATGTCATTTCATCAAATTGATATCTAATTACGCGAGGAAAAGTTTGCCTGAGTACAGGAAACGTTAACCCAACACGAAGAGAATTCTCACCAGATGGTGGAGCTCCGGCAGGAGAATGAAGTTTTGCAGAAGGAGACCTGGACCTGACACGAAGAATGGAGTCAACAGGTAGTGGAGAGCCGGAAGGAGAATGAGGTCTGGCAGGAGAAGAAGAAGGTTCGCGACAAGAAGCATTAGGATTAGGGTAAATTTTTGTATGTACGCAATCGTATTTTGATATATCATGAGTTCTGATTGTGGTGACAATCAAGAAACCGGATTTTACCACCGCCTATTAGTTCTTCTCGCTAAACGTCTTTGGACCCTGGAATCTTTTTAAACAAATTTGAAATTGTTATCCTGGAAGTATATATTCTTATAGGAAATTGATTTGTGCTCTTTTTCCTTTTAACAAAAAAGTGTTTGCCTTTGCCATTTTTGAAACACACACAAAAACCCCGTTATTTAGTAAACAAATTTCTTGCTAACACTATATCAATTATATTTTTATAGTTATTACACTGACTTCCGGCGGAATCCTCCTGTGTCAGAAGAAAAAAATAAGAACAATAGACAGTTTTTAACAAAAAATTGTCAAAATTTCAATTTTTAAATGTATTTTAATAGAAAAATGCTTATTTTAGTGCAAAGTTTTTTTTTCTCCTAAACTCTTTGTTAGATGTTGCTCAGAGTTTTACATTTTGAATATCAGCCTGAGCGAAACAAAAGGTTCATATCTAAGATCTAGAAAGATTAACGGGTTTTTGAGTATACAGCATGTTATGGGAGTGTTTTCATACTTTAAACATCCAAGTATGGAAATCATCATTTCTTAGTAACTAAAGTCACTCGAGATTTTTCATTTAAATGCTAGGGTATGAAATCACTTTTAAATAAGTAAAGGAAGCGTGCATAGCAAGGACATTATATATGTGTATTTACTACAAAGGGTTGTTTTATCATCCCTTGAATATTTAATCCAGAATATCGACATTTCTTGAGATTTTCTTATTAACATATTATTGATGAACAAAATCACTTTAAAACATACATTGCTAGAGCATACAAGTTAGAGCAGGTTTGCACACAGTGGTGCTTCCCTTGTGAATTATTTCAATCAATAATGAATTAATAAAAAAATCTCTGGAGCTTTGTCCCCTTTAAAATATCAATTTACCTGTATATGTTTTAAAGTGATTTTATTGATTAATGTATTAATAATAAAATCTCTAACGCTTTATCCCGTATAAAATATCGATTTCCTTGTTCAATAAATAAGAGATGCTCAGATGACCCTGGCAATAAATACTAATGCAAATCCTGTTAAAAGACGCTTCCTATGTATGTTTTAAAGTGATTTTGTTGATCAATAGTATGTTAATAAAAAAACCTGTGGTGCGTTATCCCGTATAAAATATCGATTTCTTTGTTTCAATAATTAAGGGATGATTAAACTACCCTGAAAATAAAT
>CAKNWW010348734.1:0-11523 GCA_932074435.1 Andricus kollari | reverse complement strand
GCGTGATAAAAATCTGTTCGTTAAAGCCGAAGGAGCTTTAACAAAAGGGAATTCACAATCATCAAATTACAGTTGTTAAAGCTTTGAGCTTTAAGTTTTAAAGGTCTGTGCACAAATGTGTGAAAAATACAAAGACCGAGCGCGTAGCGCGAGGTAAATACATTATTATCGAGCGCGAAGCGCGAGATGAATATATTTTCGAGCGCAAAGCGTGAGAACCAACAGTCGCGCGCCCTAGGCGCGCTCAAAGTTGCGAGCCTCCCCATATCTCGGGAGCTAGTTCTTATTATTACTCTAACTTCAAAAATAAATTTTTAGTCACTATTCAAAGACGATTCTCAAAATCCATTAAATTTGAACCTCAAAATTCTTGATTGATTTACTCGGACTTGGTTCAATTTTTCTAATTAAACTCACTTTCTCCAAATTAAGAAACTTAATATCTCGGGAGTAAGTTTTTATTTTTTATTTGAACACAAAATTACTGTTTTTATTGTCATCCGCAACCGAGCCTGTTCCTGTCACTTTGAGATTGTAAACTTCGACATTCTATTTCTCGAAAGTAGATCATTTTTATTGATCATACTTTTTTGGTCTCAATTCAGAAAAACTTCAGCTCGGGAGTAAACTTTTGGTTTATCTCTAAATGGTGTTTTCGATTTTTCAGAATATTATTTCAGTCTCCTGAAAAATTGCGATTTTGTTGGTTATGTAGTTCTGTACTGCAATCCTTCAAATAAAGGTAAAATGAAGTGAATGAGAAACGTAAAATGGGAAATAAAATGATAATTATATTTAATTTCCTATTTTCCGTTTCTTATTTCCTTCATTTTGTCTTTATTTTTCTTTTTTTGTTGAAATATTTTAGTATTCAACACATTTAAGGAAGGGACATATACATATATAAAGACCAACACATGCACGCGCCCTTAGTTCTCTGGCTGATCGCAGATGGCGCTAATTTTCGCCAATTCTTTACATGGGAGTTGACCGAGCCTGATTAAATGATTCACCGATAACATTTCATGATGACGAACAAATTATCAGACCGTAACGCGGTAAACAAACGTAACCCCCCAAACAGAAAGAAAAGAACGAGTCTGTCGTAACAATTATCAAACGTGTGAGCAACAATACAAAAGCAAGCGTAACTAAGCGACGTCTGACCAAGAGTGTCAGTTGAGCAAGATGCTCCCTACAAGCTCGAACGACGCACAGGAAGGATGTCGCCGCAGACCTACTTAGCGCTACTGCGCAACGCAACCCGCACCGGTTCGCGCCTTTAGGGAGTTCGTCCCTCAGAATTATCGGGCACTCGTCCATGGTGTAGGTCGTAGGAACTTCCGTCCGCTCTATGTCGACTACGCCAACCAGTGCGCTGCGCTGCTGACGCCATGTTTAATGGTAGTAGTCAAGGGAGTTTTGAAGGCGGGACTCACATCTAAGTTGCTTCCCGATTTGTGTTCCTTACAGCCTCCATCCACCTAACTCGTCGATTTGTCATATAACAAAAAGAAACCCCGAAATACATAAATAAATAAATGAAACTAATCCCGTTATCGTCCCAAAAGAGATTGACCCTTCCGCTTCAAATAAAATAGAGATTTAGTTTAAAATTAAAAATTAAGCCAGAAAACTGACGATGAAAAAAAGAACAACTTATTTAATGTCATAATCCCATAAAACCCGCCGGTCAGACTTTGTACCTTCCGCCAGGCCTTCGCGAGAAAAAGAGCAGCAGCTTACATTTCAAAAAATAACAAGCAACAAGCATGGAATTTCAAGATTAAAACTGCAACATTACCATGGATAAATAAAACTCAATAAGTTCTATCGAAAAATTATGAAAGAAATTTTGTAGAGCTGTTTAAAAGCTACAATTTCTTGTTAAAGCTTTTTCCGTATCTCGCGTTTCCAGGCTAAAAATAGGACTTTCGATGGTTTAGAAGTAACTTTGATTCTTTAGTACTCAGTGAGAAAAATTCGCAGACTTTTTAGTCAAAGACTAAATGTTCTTCAAAATTATACTTTTAAATTTATGTCAGTTTAATTTTCGTCAAAATTATTTCTCTTACCCGCGACAAATACTGTGTTAAAAACACAAGTGATAATGATCCTCAACTTTCAATACCTCGACTTTGCAGTGTAATTCTTTGATTTCAAGTTATTTATTATTATACTCGGTAGAGCAAAAAATGTAAAAATAGTGGATAGAGATTCAAGCTGAAATACTCGTATAGCTTGATAGAACCCTAATAGAACGGAACGTTCCTGGAACGTTCCGCGGGAACTTTCGTAACATTCCAGCGGAACGTTTCAGGAACGTTCCCGGAACGTGTAAAATGTCCGCCGTTTAGGAGCGTTCTACTGAAACGTTCCAACCATAAATTACCGTTATTATTATTATAAATAAATATCGTGTAAGCCGTAAGTGATAGGTCAAAATCGATGTCAGTTTATGATATGGATATCATATGATAGCATAGTACGTGCGGTACTGAAAACTGAAAAATTACATCCATTTTCACCTATCTCTTACGGTTTACGAGATAATTGTGGTTAAAAGTAACAATAATGGAAGGTTCTCCTCAGATCCCAATGGAATGTTCCGAAGCGGTGGACATTTTACACGTTCTGGTAAGGTTCCTGGAACGTTCCGCTGAAACGTTCTGAAGGTGCCCGCGAAACGTTCCTCAGAAAAAACGGCCACGCTGCGCGCGTTCCCGAAACCCATAGGCGTAGAGAGAATTTCGCTGAATGACGCTATGAAGATTCGTCTGTTTGCTGTGTAGCAAACAAGAAGCTCAGTCTACGCCTATGGCTTTCGGTAGGTGGATTAGCATGGTCCTTTTTTGAAAGAGATATGTGTCATCCTTAGATTGGATAATGCCGAAAAGGACGTTTTTTTTAAATATGACCTTTCCAGTATCGAAACTCATTGAGATCGTGATTATTTAAAAGTTGTTAACTGCGAAATTATTAATTTTATTGACCGTGCGACTTTCGAGATAAAGCCTCTGATTGCAATAATAAATGAATTGGAATAAAAAATTGCTGTTTTTAAATTAAATGTTGAAGGATACTCATGAATTTTTTAAACTTTCTAATAATAATTGTTGCACTTGTGGAGAACAGCAAAATCGAAATATTCAAAGTTGAGGGTCATTTCTCCCATTCTTTTACACATTTTCTGTAACAGGAAAGGAAAAAAAAATTTTAGGAAAATAAAACTGACATTATCTTACAAGTTTAATGTGGAAAAATGCCTTAGACTCAAAATCCGGCGATTTCTTCTCGCCAAGTAGTAAACCTTTAAAAGCAGATGTCAGGAATTTTGTCCCGACTGTAGTTGAGGATGGCTCGTTACCGAACTTTTTCTTTTATTTAGAAAACAAACAAAGCCCAATGCCATCCGTTTATTTTTCGGAAAGTTCTCGTACCTATTGACGGACGACAGGACAAACAGACAGATTGACAGTCGTCATTGCGAAAACTTGGTTCTTGTGGCATCAGGGGGTCTCGAAACGTGTCCCCATTTTTAAGTGCATAATATATATGTCTTAGATTTTTAGCAAGATTGGAATTTATATATTTGTTATATGCTGAAATTTTAGTATGATGGCACACTGTACATGATGCTCTGCAACGGAGAAATTTTACTACCTGCGGAGATTCAGAAACAATTGAAATGCCGATATGTCGATCGTGGTATTCCTTTTCTGAAAATAGCACCCTTCAAAGAAGAAGAAGTCCTGCTGGATCCCAGAATTGTTTTATACCACGACGTAATTTATGAAGGGGAAATAGAGCTTCTCAAAAGATTGTCAAAGCCCAAGGCTAGTCGACCTTACACATTTTTTCTTAATTCTTTTTCATTAAAAAAAAAGGAATCAGATTAAATTTATCCAATGTAGCATTTTTAATATTTAAAAGTTATCAAACTACAATAAGTTTCGATTTCTTACAAACTCTATAAGAGGTTAATATGGTTTTATGCAGTTAGAAGGTGCGCGAGTGCTAGATGTGAATGAGAAAATTATTAAATATGCAACTAATCAAGACAGAATTGCTCAGACTGCCTGGTTTCAAGATGGCGACCATGAACACGTGAAGCTTCTGAGTCGTCGAGTGGAGCATATGACAAGTTTGACGATCGACACATCCGAGGATCTGCAAATTGCTTATTACGAAATCGGAGGCCTTTATTTACCACACCATGATTACGTTATAGTAAGTAAACTATGGAGAAACTAATCTAGGTAAAGCTAGTAGTTTTTTTACACAATAATAACTTCGTAACTTTCCAGAAAGAGAAACTCGACTCAGTCACGTATTTCAAAGAAAGGGGCATTGCAAATCGTATAGCCACGGTTCTGTTTTATGTAAGTATATACATCTTGTAGAAGGAAGTCAGAGAAATTCTTTTTTAACCTTCATGCGTTCGCGCCAACTTGAGGCACACGAACGATCGCGCGGGCGGTCAGTTGACCGCCCTAGCAGACCCAATGAGCGGAACGGATACGCTGTAGCGTATCGCTATAGTATCCACATCGTATCCTCTCCGTATCATGCAAGAAAAACTCATTAAAAAGGGAAGATGAACATTTAACTTATTGAGATTCGGATTCTACGTAAAATTTTGGGCTAGAAGGTCACGGAGTAATTGCAATAGTTTTTCTTGAAACGATATAAACTTTAAAAAAATATAATACCTATCGACAACGTGCGCTGAAGGAGACTTCAAGCGCATCCATAATCGATTAAGGAGTACTGCTTAAACGATTATGGATTCTTGATTATGGACGCTTGAAGTCGCCTTCAGCCCACGTTGTCGATAGGTATTATATTTTTTTAAAGTTTTTATCGTTTCAAGAAAAACTATTGCAATTACTCCTTGACCTTCTAACCCAAAATTTCACGTAGCATCCGAATCTCAACAAGTTAAATATTCATCTTCCCTTTTTAATGAGTTTTTCTTGCATGATACGGAGAGGATACGATGTGGATACTATAGCGATACGCTACAGCGTATCCGTTCCGTTCATTGGGTCTGCTAGGGCGCCTACGTTTTTCATTATTATCATGCTGTTTTCTCTACTTTTTGTGAATCATTTAGTGGCATAAAAGCAAAAAACTCTGATACAACTCGGCAAACACCTTGTTTATCAAAATTCTTTATTTAAACAACGTATAGTTAGCCATCAACATAATATAGATTCTAGCTTGCAAATAATTTTTTGTTCCTACTTTTTTTCGGCAAAAATATAATTTCGTTCAATTAAACTAGAATAAAACTAGAATTTAGAATAAAACTAGAATATACTCAAGTATAATTGACACTTCAAAAAAGACCACTTGAAAAAAGTACATAACATGACACTTGTAACTTGAAACTACAATATAATCAACTTAATTGTAGGCGACACAAAAATAAAAAAATAAAAAAAAGGAATTTTTGGCCGGAAATAACGGAAATTGCTGTGAATAGCGGTTGTAAGTGTAACTAAAGAATACATGCCCTTCCCACCTCACTCAAAAGTCACTGGTGAGAGCGACGTTCAAAATTCCAAAAAAGCGGTCACTTGACCGCCCACGTGAACGGATTAAGGTTAAAATGATAGAACGTTCTTTTTAAATCGCTTCAACAGAGCACACAATAACCACTTAAATCTCAGCCCCAAAATCCCGGTTATTTAATTTTCAAGTTCAGTCCTTCAATCCTTCATGACTAAACAATTTCTAATGTGAAATTCTAAAAAAAGAATCGTCAAATAAATGAAACTAATGAAAAACCATTCTTAATTTGAAAGCATTCAAAATTGAATAATTTCATGTTCAAAACTTTAACATTATAAATTCAAAGGTCTCACAGTTGGATTATTTGCAAAAAAGCGCTTAGAATTGTACAGTTCCAGAGTAGCCCAAAAAAAAAGTTTGGAATACAATTCAACTCACGATTTTTGTTCGAAACATGTCCGGTCCAATCCGGAAAATGTACGGACATTGTCTGGAATTTGTCCGTTTGAATCCGGAATATGAGTCAGGACAAAAACATAAGACTTTGGAGGAAGACCAAATAGGTATGAAATTCACCCCCAAAAATTAAGGTACAAATGCAGATGGGCTGCTGGACCGTGAAATAACCAGGCATTTTCAAAAATCTGTGAAAATCGGAAAATAATAGAGAATTCATTTTTCGACCGAGAGTACTTGATATTTTTAGTGGAAAACTTGTCCCATCAATTATAAATTCAAAATTAAATACCGTGAATTGCGAAAAGATTTCAAAATTAATGTTTTATATAGCTGAATATTTGACTTAGAGTAAACAATTATAAATTAAATATTCAAAATTAAACGATTCCAGGCTGAAGTCAGCATTGAACATTTATGTTTTAAAATAACTGAACTCTTTCATATCGTAAAAATTTCAAGAGTGGGCACATTTGAATTCCGAACGCTGTGAAATTTCAAAACGTTAATTCTTAAAATGTGTTCGTTGCATGATTTACAACCATCGAATTTTTCAATAATAAATTACCTACTGCTTACATTGGCGAAAGAAAATTTGTATCAAACACTTTGTTTCGAAGAAAATTGAAAAATAAATTAGTAATATTTTTAATATTACAGTGAACTTGAGTTCTTGCGCCACTTTCACTTATCAGAGAAGAAAAACATAAGTTTATTTTTATGTCATTATTGACTAACTTCCGAATCTCAAATTAAAAATTTCGAAACAGTTGAAATGTATATTAGCACGGCGCTTCTCCCAAGCAGACTGTATTTGCATATTTAAATCTTTACAGATTTTACAGTGAAATACCAAATAGAGACTTCAGAAAATTCGTTTCTTTATAATCAAAAACAAATTAAATTTTAGCTTACAGCCACCCTATTGCTCAATTGATTTACTAAAAATAAAAAATGTTTAGCTTTTAAAACTTGAAATGGCTGTTTAGAGTTAAGACCGTAGGCATATAGCCAGGTCAATTCCTGACATTTCAAGCACGAATTTAATCATATTTTTATGATTCTGAGGCCAAAGAATATAAAATTAATATTCTTTGAAGATGTTTATTATAAAAAACTGTAGAAGAAATTTACGTTTTAGCTGAATGATGTATCGGAAGGAGGTGGTACAGTTTTCCCTGCCTTAAATGTGACCATATGGCCTAAAAAAGGTAGCGCAGTATTCTGGTACAATCTTAAAAGAAGTGGAGAAGAAGAACCCTTAACTTTACATGGAGCATGTCCAGTAATTTCTGGAACAAAGTGGAGTAAGTTTCTTACTTTAAATATTGCAACAAATGTCAGATTTAAATAAAATACAATTTTTTAAATTGTCTTTCAGACAAGCTATTCATTTGAAGTAAGAACTCAAGTCTATTTATTTATGTTTTTTTTAATCTTAGGAAGGGCATATATTTGCTTGAAGAACCACCCCAGGTATTTTCGAAAATCCTTATGGATATGTGAGTCTGTTACATGACCAATTATTGCATGTTATTACATTCATCGGCTTCATAATTAGAAAAATGAATATATTTTGTTCTGAAATATTCGGAAATGGTTTGAAATATATAAGAGTATGTCTTTCTGGCCCATTTGAGTTTTTACTTTGTTTATATAATGCAATTTTATTAATTCTATTTTAGCTAGACCTCTAACGCCATATTCTTAGTTACATTCCAAATAAACAATAATTATAATTGCACTAGTTAAACCAAATAAAAACTCAAGTGGGTCAGACAGACGTACCCTGATATATTATAAACCATTTCCTAATCTTTCACCACAATATTTATACTTTTTATATTATAAAATCGCCGAACATAAACCATGTAATTGTTCATATGACACTATGTTACATGCCCTTGAGTCAGTTTGCAATTTAAAAAAAAAATTGTTTTTCAATAATAAAGTTATAAGCGATGAAAGTCGTACAATAAACGCAGAGTGTTCTTATAATATGTGTCGTTCCGCGAATAAAAGGCCCTAAACGCCTCTCTTTGCAGTTTACTGATAATTCGAATGCTGCAGTTATAAATAGTTTTTTGTCATATAAATGCGTAATTCAGTTGATTGCAACGAGGAGTTGGATACTAGTATACGAGTAAAACGAGTGCAAAAGCGAAGACGAGTGCTTCAAGATGCAGGCAAGTGCTCCAATTCGCAAGAGTGCTAAATACAAGTATACGAACTTGTATCGCCTACTATTTTTTGCAACGCCTGACAGAGAAAGTTTCACGCCAAATAATGCTCCGAAATAGTGACAAAAACGCCTGGTGTTACTTTAACGGAATCACCGTAGCCAAAATTACCGGAACAATATCAAATTTATTGAATTCCCTCTAGTACCTTCAGAAAATATCTTCATGAAGTTCATTGGCAGGGATTCATTTTTATTGATACTTACTACGAATTTTCGTATTTTTCAATTCCATTCGGTATTAGCTGTTCTGTGAATTTTTCAAGTTGCATTGAAGAGGATTGATTATATTGCTCTTGTCTATTCCATCGACGGTTTAGGACAGACCTGCCCAAAGGTGGGAAATCGACTTAAAGGGTGCGTGTTTGTGTTCCATAACCACTTTTTTTTGCTCTGCTCCAGAGGCTCCAGAAATTGAATGAGCAGAGGGCAGTGGAGGTGGAAAAATTCGGTCTGGAAATTGAGCAGTTTCGACGAAATTTCCACTCTTTGGGCAGGCTTGGTTTAAATGTTGGGAGGAAAAATCAGGTATTTATGTGAACGGGGGTAAAGAAGGGTCAAATGGCGGTAAGTTCAAATTTTTACCAGATAATTTGGGTTTGGACATGCATATTTAAAAGCAATTTTGCATATGTGTATTTAAACGCATGTTTTCACATGTGTATTTAAACGCATAGGCGTGCACCTTTGCGAATTTAATATACTTTCTCAAATATTTGACATGCTTCATCCAGAGTAGCAAGATAACTGCATACAGGCTCCAGCTGGGCGCCCGAAAAAGAAGAATCTGTTTGCAGCCTGGCGCCCGGCTGGTTCCGCTTTGTCGTGCTGTTCTGGTTGACTAGAGGGAGAAGATGCTGAACCAAACTCTGGCCTCTGTCATACAAGCCAGACGTTGCTCCTAGGGATCTCATGCGGGCCTAAAATTCCTATTTTTAGACATTTTCCGGGATGTACTCCATTCTGGGACACGTTCATCTGATCTGGATAATTTGATTTCTCTTGAAGCTGCTCCATGATTTGTGTTCGGTTCATTTTAGTCACGGTGATTCTTTCACTTATCCAGTAAGAAGGCTTACACTGAAAAGTATTCGAAAATTTCCTACACGTCTTTGCGTTTAATAGTAACGTGACAATGATTAAATACGTTTAATTGCCGTTTTTGTCCTCGCATTTTGAATTCCTATAGCAGTAGAAGTTATCTCTTCAATTGAATCCCTTTCTGTGCCCAGCAGCGATAACACTTTTCTGAATACTTTTGGGTACCCATAGCTGTGGTGAAAAATCATTTTTTAATATATTTACAATGATTTTATATTTTTATAATTGATAGAATTTGAAGGAAGCTAGCATTTTGCGATAAGGTCATGTATTTTTATGGACAATCCTAATAGAAGTTGCAGTTTGCATGCTTCTGCAGCGCTTTCTTACGCGCTAAGGAATCTACGCCAAACTCTCACTTTACTAATAGTGTCGGGGGTTGCCTGCAAATAGCCATGATACCAAATCGGAGGAATCGAAGCGTAAACAGTCAGGGCCGTCTGACCGTTTCCAGTTGGAATGAATAATAATATTGCGTAATATAATCGAGTGAATACTCGCGCTCAGTTCGTCAGTTTTGGAATTTTTAAATAAAATTTTCAGAAAATGCGCTTTAGGGTATCCTTCGATTGATAGAATGAGAGGAATTCAATCAAAAAATTTGAAAAATTGTTATTATTTTTTTTCCGATACTCAGCGTGAATCGGACTTTTGTAACTTCCATCGCTTCGTTTATCCAGGGAATTTTGAGCAAGGAAAGACTTCTCGCGACAAAAATGCGGAGAAAACTGTGATAAAGTTTTTGGGAAAGTTTCTGATCAAAATATCCAATAGTGTAGGAGTAGTTGTGATTTTAGTTAATGTCAGCGCTGGACCTTTCGAGTGTACTATAGGACTCTGGGGCTTGCCGCCGTGACACGTTCTCGCGCTAGTGAGTTGTTGCTTACAGTACGATATTTATTAAATTTCTTAGTGAATAACAATTTAACGATAGTAAGTTAACAAAAATCTCATGAAATACAAAAAAAACATCAAGTTATTAATCATGAATTTTATTCAATTTTTAATTCTCCCTACAAAGAAATATAAAACTGACATTCTGTTTTTCGCACGAGAAAATTTGATGTGCCCTTATTGCATCCAGACACTCAATTGAAACCAGGGTGGTGACACGAGTTTCGCTTTTGCATTAGAGGCGCGTGTCAGTTTTGTGAAGAGCGGCGAGTCGTGAAACATTGGCGCCACCTCTGCGGCGCCCGGTCTGCCCGTTGCCTATTATTATTTTGCATGTAAGAACTCATCACATGTCATAGCTTTATCGTTTATTTGCCGTATTTTATTCATTTACGGATAAATGTGTTATAAAAATAGGGTGCATTGATGTACAGCTCCGAACTGTCGAACACGGTACGACACAACCCGCTCAAACGGAGTAAAAAAAGTGTTTTTCTACGTCCCAGAAAACGAGGTTGAACGTCGGTAACAAGCAATTAAGCGTGACAAAAAGGATTTTATTGTTAAACCTGGGCATGCACAGGGCTCGGAACTGCTCAAGCTTCATAAAATAGTAAAACAGTAACCATACATCTCTCAAAAAAGTAACCGAAAAGTAACAATAATGTGGCAAAAAAGTAACCAAAAAAGACGAACTTTCCACTAAAATTATGAATCTACAACAAAAAAATGTATGTTCAAGAAAGTAGTTCATCTTTTAACAAAATGGTTGAATTTTTCTGACTAAAAAAAATAACTCTTAACGAAAAATGTAATAGTTGATATAATAACCAAAACAGATTTTTATTTAATATAAAAAACAGTAGAATTCATTCAAAAAATACGATTTTTCAACCAAATGGGTTATTTTTCAACCAAATTGTTGAGTTATTAAGCCAAAAGCCCGATTTTTACAAAACAGTTGAATTGTCACTCCATAAATATGGACTTTTGACAAAAAAGTTATCTTTGAATCAAATAGTTGAATTTTCTACAAAAACAGGGGAATGTTCAACCGAAAAAGACGAAATTTCAACAAAATAAGTAGATTTGTAACCAAAAAGATGAGTTTTCATATAAAATTATGTATTTTTAAACAAAAGGGTGATTTTCAATCAAGAGGAGTAATTTTCTACCAAAGAAGGTAAATTCTCATCGGAAAATATAATACATAGTTCGTTATTTGAACAAAAAATATTTTAATTTTTAATTAAAAACTAGCAATTTAGGTAAATTGAAATTTTCATCAGGATTCATAATAATTCAATTGATAGTCC
>CAKNWW010348727.1:577-10970 GCA_932074435.1 Andricus kollari | reverse complement strand
TAGCCGTGTCTGAGACCTGGCTTACGCCTAACACTCCATCTAGCCTCATAGCACTTGATCATTACACACTTTTCCGTAGAGATAGAGATGAGAGAAGAGGGGGCGGGGTCTGTCTCTACATTCATGACAGCTTAAGGGGTGTACAGGTGGGAAAGAGTCCTCCTGCCAATTACCCTATTGCTGAATACCTTTTTATCAAGGCATCTTCTTCTCATGACAGAATGTTGGTGGGTGTGATTTACAAAACTCCCAATGCTTCCTACCGTAGGGAACTTAAGACTGACATTTTTGACCTTATACCTAATTATAATAACATTGTACTTACTGGTGACCTAAATACAAACCTTAATGCCACCAACAATTTAACTAACTAATTAAAATCAGTAGTGTTCTCCGCTGGATTATCTACAGTACCCCATAGTACCACGCACCACACCGATCATTCTAGTACATGGATTGACTTGATGATTGTTGATGATCTAGACAAGGTAATTTCTTACACTCAACACTCAATCTCATTCCTCTCAAACCATGACCTTATTAGCATTCAGTATCAGTTCTCCTTTGATCCCTCCTCTAGTATATCTCCTCTGTCTATACGCAATCTCACAAATATAAATGAAGCCGAATTTCTTGAGGATCTCTCTACTTATGATTGGAAAGGAATTTTTATTGAAAACGATATAAATAGAAAGGTTATTTGTCTAACAAAATTTTTATCTTTAGCTTTTGACAAATTTGCTCCTCTTCATACCCTTAAAGCAAAAAAGAATTCTACTCCGTGGATTACATCTTATATCAAAGACTTGATGAAAGAATACTATTACAATGCTATTAAAAACAGAAATAAAAATGAAAACATCTGGTTTCTCTTGAGACGACTTGGGCTTATTCCTCCAAAACACTTGGCTCCTGATAACAATTCCCCCCCCTTCCAGATCTTTTAACAGCCTTCACCACAAAATCCACACTCCTTGCAAACTGCACCCTCTTCTCGTCCGCAATTTCCTCAACCTTTGATGATACTAAATTATTCTTTTCTGACATAGCGCAAGAAACCCTAATTAAAAAACTCTTAGAGGTAAAATCAAATGATCAAGGTTCTGATGGTATCTCAATTTAAATGATTCGCTTAGCGTCACCAGTCATCTGCCCTATTCCCTTGCATACCTATAACGCATCTCTACAGGTGGGAATCTTCCCTGATATCTGGAAAGAGGCGATTATTCGCCCTGTTCCTAAAATATCTAACCCTACCTCTTCCAAAGATTTCCGCCCGATATCCATCCTCTGTGCCCTGTCTAAACCTTTCGAACGCATTGTCCATGAGCAACTTACTGCACATATTAAACCTAACAATTTAATGGACCCAATGCAATCTGGGTTTCGTGACAGGCATAGTACTCTTACAGCTACACTTAAAGTAACTTCTGACCTTAAACTGGCAATTGATAGAAGGGAAATAACTGTTGTTGTCCTTTTTGACTTTTTAAGGCGTTTGATACTGTTGACCATAATTTACTATTGACTAGGCTTAAATCACTTCACCTCTAATATGACTGTTAAATGGTTTGAATCTTATCTTAGTATCCGTTCTGAAAGAGTACAAATCAGCAATGGCGAGCGTTCTGATTGTGGGGAGGTCAAGATTGGTGTCCCTCAGGGATCCACGCTTGCGCCCACTTTATTTAATATTTATACTTCTGAACTTGGTAGTGAACTTCGTCATTGCAACTATCACAAATATGCTGATGAATTTAAGTTTTACCTTTCCGGGCCTATTGCCACTCTTAAGAGCTTACTTCAAAAGGCACAGGAGGATACTGATTTGGTGGTGCAGTGGGCCTTGACAAAAGGCCTCACTCTTAACCCTGCTAAAACTAAGGCTATAATCATAGGACCTTCTTCCTCTCCTTCACTTGCAACAATTGCAACCTTGCCTCCTCTCTTAATCGATGGGCGTCTTATCCCCTTTGCGGATTCTGTGAAAGATTTACGCTATATCCTTAATCGCTCTCTTACTTGAAATGAACAAGTTGCGGATATCTCGAGGAAAACCTTTAGAGTTCTCCAACAGCTTAACAGAAATAAAGAATCACTTCCTACTCCAACGCGTATCCTTCTAATTAAAAGCCTCATCCTCCCTTTCTTTGACTACGGCTGTGTTGTATATGATGATGTTACTGATGAACTGAATGCAAAGTTTGAGCGTACGCTTAATGCTTGCATTCGGTTCATCTAGAACATCCCAAAAAGCGAACATATCACCCAGGATCAAGAAAGAGCAGGACTTCTTAACGTTGCTAAAAGAAGACAATTTTTTATGGGTCACCTGCTTTATAGCCTATTCAGTAATGAAGCTCCACAGTATCTTCTTAATCTCTTCCATTTTATTGACAAAGATCAACCAACACATTCCAAACTCCGTGAAAGGAAAACAGTACTAAAAATTCAGCCACACCGCACGTGTAAAATGCAAAGGTCTTTTGTTATTCGTGGTGCTCGACTTTGGAACAAAGTACCTATAAGCATTAGAAATGCACCTTCACAATATCATTTCCGAAAACTCCTTTTTGGTTGCTTATTTAACATATCAAATCCTACCCTCGAAATTACACATTGGTAACACGTAATCCTTGAATTTAATTCTCATATAAGCATGCACTTAAATGTATTTACTTTTAAGCATGTACATTTCCGTATGTACACTTACAATACTACTGGTAATAGACCACCTCTACTTATGTGTATCTTAGTTTACTTCATTACTTCTGTTGAATACCTATTTTTTTATTTTAATCGTTATATCGATCACCATCACTTTTTAATTGTAATATGTATCACCTGTTCCTTATAGGGCTATCTAGCCCTAAAAACTTTTCATGAATAAATACAAATACAAACACGGCACACCTACCTAGTGCATTGTCCAGTCCCCATCGTTATCCAGAATGGCCTGGCACCTTTTCGGCATGCTTTGTACCAATTTTTCAGCATATCCCGTCGGTAATTCATGCCATGTCTTTCTGATGTTTCGCGAGAGCTGTTTCAGGGTGAAAACACGTTTCCCCACAGGCTTCCTCTTTACAATACTCCAGACGTTTTCGATTGGATTTGCATCGGGGGACTCGAATGGCCAGCCCAAAGTTCTATGTTTGGGATCGTTATCTTCTTGCAAGATCGAATATCGAGTAGCGGCTATAAGCATATTTTTAGCAGACTGTAGAACAGCACGTTTAAATATTTACAGCGAGTACACGAGTACCGGTGGTAGGCCAGGCATAACGTCCGGGAATCCCTGCTCAAAACGACGCTTCATCTGATAAAATGACATTCGATCTTCCGTTTTTCCCTATGGGTTTTTGAGAGCAAGGTTTTTTGCCTCGTGCTACGGTATTGCAGCTTGGCCTAAGCCAAACGCTGTCGAATGGTGTTGATACTGATTTCGACTCCTTTTTTAGCAAGAATAAGCTTCGCATCTCGTAACCGTAGAGTGGGGATACGCTTGAACAGCTGTACGATCGCTTCATCCTGCTTGCTCGTTGTTGCTCGCGATTTGCTTCTTTCAGGAAGATCGACGACTGTTTTATCGACTTTATAAACAAACAAATAATAATACCGCTGAACCCACTTCTTCACGAACGTCTTTGACTTCTTAATGTAATTGGCAGCCGCGCTGTAGGTCATAAGTAGTCCTTTTGGATGGGTACACAAGAAGACCGCTTCAAACCGTTTGGCGTACGCAGAACTCATTCTCACTCACTTCTGCTCCCTCTCTCTCTCTCTCTCTCTCTCTCTCTCTGACGATTCGAGTGATACTGAAACGACTTGCCAACTGCACCATAGTCCTTTAAATGTACTTGCATTAAAAAAAAAACGTCCGAAAATCTCCCATACTTTTCAAAAAAACGAGGACACCTTCTTGTTCAACAGACATAACAGAAACACTAAATATACTTTAAAACTAGTTCTTATTAATATGCGCAAAAGCTAAACGCTCTTACCCTAATATAAAGCTTTTAATAAGTAAAAATCCTAATGCAATAAACCAGAAAAGACGCGCATCATGTTTCTAAAATCTCACTAAACTTTACAATCATACAAAAAATCTTTACAGCTGAGTATACTACAATATA
Source organism: Andricus kollari (assembly GCA_932074435.1). NCBI lineage: Eukaryota > Metazoa > Arthropoda > Insecta > Hymenoptera > Cynipidae > Andricus > Andricus kollari. Next base: position 6,834 of record CAKNWW010348727.1, on the reverse strand, counting down.
CTACTCAGTTTTCGAATTCACCGACAAATTTTAAAAGAGGACAATGCCCCCCCTTCCCTACAATGTAAAATTATCAGTAGAACACATTAATTATATTGCTACTAATTTTAAGATTTCCCAATGTTTAATTGGTACTTGCTTCTAATGTTCGATTCTGTATTACAAAATGTGGTATCTAATCTGTTTCGATTACACGAATATCGTAAATCAACCTTTATTCAGTATACATTCAAACCGGAGGAAACCAGATTAATCCAATAACAGAATTTTAATAAGTGAATGTTCGGAGCCCAAGAGTGACGCCTTGTAGAAAATTAATTATTGAGGCCGTTACCCAAAGTCTACCTAAATAAGTTTCCTCCGTTTCGAAAAAATGCGGATACATGTTGGGACACTTTTCATCACCTTATACGCAGTTCACTCTAATTGTATTGGTAAATATAACAAACGTAGATCTGGAATTTAAATTTGATCTTTGAAATCTTATAGTATTTTATGCTTACCATTTACAACTATTTGCAACTTTGCAGATATTATTATATTAAGTTCCTTATTTACATAAATCTAGATCCAGTCAAATCAGCGACGCACATCTCGCGACCTCTTCTTGTTAGTCTACTGATTCTATTAAAAACTCATAACTTACAAATCTAAAGGCCATTCCTAACATTCACTCCTTCTTTCTTCCCATCCGTTCAGCTAGCCTCTTCCAATTCTTGCATCCAATCCACACCTAATTCAGCCTCCCCTAATTTCTTTACCACATTCTCTTTTCATATTCCTTTGTCTTCAAATATCAAACAAACACATTCTTCCTTAATCTTTTTCTAGTCTTCTTATTTTTATTTTCTATAGCTATTTCAATATACCTACACCTTCCTTTTATTCTCTCTTATATACGCTCTATATCTCTATTTTGGAATGTATATCCCAACTATTTAAACTCCTCTATATTTTAATAGTAGAAATTGGTTTATCACTCTCCATCATAGCATAGTAAGGAAGCAAGGTATTGCTCGATCTTCCGAAAGTAAAAAAAGACAAAAAATCGTTCTATCTTTCCGACGCTTCGTCGGCTAGGGCGCGCACCTGTTGAAAAAATGGTCTCAACAATTTTCAAAATGCGCTCACTTTTCAAATTTGTATCCAAAATGGCTGTCTTACGAACTTGACCTGCAGTTTAGGAGACTTAACGAGTATACCAAAGGCCAATCCAATCGGACAATTCTTTTGAAAGTTATCGTGCACACAGGCAGACATACAGACAGAAAGACAGGCTGACGGACAGACAGACAGATTCGTAAAAACCTGTTTTTGTGTTCAGGGGGTCTTGAAACGTTACAACATTACATTTTCACTATTTTTATTATTTTTGTGTTCAGATATACGTTTGTTTAGCGCTCTTTTCTTTTTGCCTATATTTGATGCCGGACAATCGTGACAGGAACAGTTATATATAACATTGGTTTCTTCCCACTTATTAGTATTGTCTGTACCTAATCTTATAATAGAGCTTAAACTTTTTTTAACTGAAGGAATCGTACTAATATTATATTATTTCAAAATCGTAGATAGGTGATAAAATTTGTCGTTAAAAGGTAAACGAACTTTTGGACGGTGACTATATAAAGAGTTACGTGAGTCCTTATTGTTGTTATTCAATCGATATCTAATTTTATATAATCTAATCTTAATATTGCTACAAATGAAATTAAGTAGATAATCATTGTCTAATACAATTTTTTCGATTTTCTTCAAATTCTTGTTGTGAAATTTGTTATGAGATGATAAAATCGCTCGGTCAACTAAATTATAAACTATATTCTTCTTTTGCTGTATAGGATGATTCGAAAAGTAACTAATGAGTCTATTTGAAGAAGTCGGTTATCGCTACGTAGACGATTTTATTTTATGTATACATAAAGAACATGTTGATTCTATTATCAATATTTTCAATTCCTATGATAAAAATTTAAAATTCCCCTATGAATTAGAGGACAATAATCGTATACATTTTTTAGATTTAACACTAATTAGGAATTATAATCGCACCGGTACGAGTTTAAGCTCTATTATAAGATTAGGTAAAGCCAATACTGATAAGAGGGAAAAAACGAATGTTGTTCTCACGATTGTCCGGCATCGTATATAGGCGAAACAAAAATAGCAATGTTGGTAAAAAGGAAGATGTTTATTCCTTTAATCATGTATATTTTCCATTGATCAAGAAATCAAATTATGAGAAGTTTTCATAAATTCATACAACGCGTTAACTAGAATGTTAACTGGCAAATAATCAATTGTCAACATTCTTACGGTAATATAATTTCATTTTTATTTTGTGACATATCCATAATTTTTTAACAAAAAAAACGAGAAGTGATTTCGTATGTGTATCCTGTTTTGACTGTGTAAATATTTAATACAGTGTATGTATTTATTCTATTTAAATATAGCCTGATAACGTCGGCAAACTAAGCCGGCGAAACGTTGCAAGGATAGAAAGATTTTTTTGTCTTTTTTACTCTCGAAAGATCGAGCAATACCTTGCTTCCTTGCTATACTATGATGGAGAGTGATAAACCAATTTCTATATCTCTATTTTGGAAGGAATATCCCAAACGTTTAAACTCCTCTATATTTTATTTCTCAACTTCTTTCTTTAACCTCTTTCATTGAACAGTTACATATAACTAATTAATTTAATAAATAATTAGTTTCTAATACAATGTTACAATTAGCGTCACTCTCCTATAATCTTTAATCTCCTCTCGTTTGCTTTCTTCCCTGGTTATATTCTATTTTTTAATTGTTTTTTTCCTTCTATTGACCAATCCCCTTCTCCTGTTTCTTTTACTTTTCTACCTTTTTATCCTTATCTCATGTATTTAAATGTAATCATTTTGATTTCTTCTTACAGTACCAGATGAAATAGCTAAAATAATCACGCGCCATAGACGTCTTCAACCTATTAGTCATGGTCTTCATTATATCGGAGCACTCGATGGTTCAATTACGCCAATATACCATCCTACTTTTGACCGATATCAAGTAAAACAGAATGGTTTTATCATTGGAGTGAAATTTTGTAATACCCTTCTTCCAATATATGATGAGAATGAAGTTGCGGTTATAGTAAATGAAAATGGCATGGGTAATACTCCTTTGACAGAAGAGGAAATGCAGCGAATGCCATACCGCAGTAAAGCGGTTTTGAATCTTCCAGAAGCAAATATGTCGCCTGACGAATTCGCACGTCGCATGCGAAAAATACGCTATCACTAATTTGAATCAAGGAATAAGTAAAAATAAAATACAATATTATATTATTCGAATAATAAAACTACGAATGCAATTGATAATTAAAGTAAAAAGTATATGTATTGTATATTATTGATTCAATTAAATGTATAACATAACATACCATAGTTTTTTAATACTCAATTTATAGAATAGATCAGTGCTGCCCTATTTTTTAAGAATACTATTTATTAGAAAAAAGCAAAAATGGGTGTTTTATATCAAAAAAAGCTCTAAGGAAAGAAACACTTAATTATGTGAACCAGTTCGGAAATTTTTGTTAATCTATCTAAAAAAAAGTGATGTAACAAAATGCTTCGGAAATCTTGCACTCATTGTTGTTGAAAAACCTGATTGACTTTTTACTGAATTTAATTGAAGTTACCTTGAAAGAGAAATCATCTTCCACACATGCTTGTCTGCATCCTTCATAGAATAGTGAACCTTGATTGCAAACCAGACTTGGATTGGCATTTTTGATCCATCTAGCAAGATTCAATTTACCAGGATTTCGAGCAGCTAGGTCTTCAGGACAGTTTCCCGAGACATTTGCGCAGAGCATTTCGAACATATACTTTTGGTCTGTACTCAAAACTTCCACATCGACTTGAGGGATTGGAGCATCGTTCGCAGCAAATTTAACCATAGGTCGATGCTCACAGTTTTGAATAGCTCGACCGATAGGAACAGAATATGAGTAAGGACCGGTCGTATTCCCGTCTCTATCTTTCAGTAACTGCCGTAATGGTAGCTCGTTTGCATGCAGCAAACAGATGCACCACTGCACTGTTCTCTTCAGGTAAATTTCAATACTGCGAATCACTTCAGACAGATGCCTTGTATTCACATCAGTACCATCCGATCCTACAGCTCTCAGGTTTTCAGTACTTACAACTGAGTTTTCCGACGTATTCATCATACTTTCGGAAATATCTTTAGTGCAGCCTCACAGAAAAAAAAGTCCTAAAGTTGGGTTGGTCTTGTTTTTAGTTTTGCCTTAAATTAAGCTCAAAACTAAATGAACGCATGAAGATCGTTTTAAAAGGAGTCCTTATCGGCTTAGAAGTAAAATTAATTCATTGATATTGCTTATTTGAAAATATTCATCTTCAAACAAGTCACACTAGACTTAGCAAGATAGCAAGATATTTGCAGTTAAAAAGAATACAATATTGAAGCTAACGTTTAGCCCTCCAGAGGAGAGATTCAAGAATCTGACGCCTTCTCGCAGTTGTGACGTGACGCATCACGAACAAAGAGCATGCGAAATGCGCCAATTCTAACTTTTTGTTCCGCGTGACATTATTGTTCAGTAATCTGCTCTATTTAATTATCCGAATTCAACATATTCTCAACCATATTCGAAGTAAGTACATCTTATCATATACTCTTATTATCGTTATGCATCGCACAGTCTTAATTGGCGTTTTCGTCGACACCTAACCTTTTTAACGATCTTTACTGACATATTGTGAAACGCTGAATTGAAGAAAAAAATTTCTGTGATATTTAATTCTATATTGCTGATAAAAAAGTATTTTTTCATTTCACTGATACTCTGCTATGAATGCAGTCAAAGTATAGAATCTCTGAATCCTTAAGAGGTTATACTTTTTCTCGACATTTTGTTTTAATTTTTGCTGCAAAATAAAGTAATATTCTCCTTAGTTAATATGTAATGAGAAGACTAATTGACTTTATTCAGTTCTCCAATCTCCGTACTAAAACGGCAACAGAAAATTCATGTTCTTAATATAATAAATATACGATGACATTATTTCTTTATTCACACAGCTATCTCTTGCAACAATTTCCCATATAGACTGGAGTGAGGGAACCTGTTGTTTTTGTGAAATTAAGAAAAAAGTTTAGAGGAATCTTAGCTTCCTATTAGTGTATCATAACCTCAAAAGTTACGACATTTTCTGAACATTTAGCAAGAGGAAAAGAAAATCGAAACTGTCAATTATGCAGAAGTGTAATTAGGGAACTCTATAATAGTGTAAAGTATGAAAAAAAATTGATTCAATCATTGATTAATTCTGAAAATTGAATTTTGTTCACAATCCTTAGCCGAGCCTGCTCCAATTTTAGGTGTCACTTTGAAATTGCCAAATTTATTTCCTTGAAAATGTATAACCTGAATAACTTTTTCTAATAAAACTTTTGTGGCTTCAAAAATTCCGATGTTGTTCATTATCTACTTGTGTACCTTTTTTAATTTTAAGTTTCGATACAATTTATACAATTGTTGCCATTATTGAATGTTAATTTGTTTACGTGCTTTTCAGACGATATTTATAACAGTAGGGGTCTGCCATAACCTCAACATACTAAATTATTAGCAATGTTTATGAACTTAGAAAAAGGGAGAAAAACTGAAGCAGAAATGGAAATTGAATGAAATTTGAGAAATCTATAAGTGTGTTGCAGAAAAGATTTAAGCGGGTTTATCATACTTAATTTATTTTGCGATTCTTCGACAATGATATTTTACGTACGAATATACTTTTTAGACATTTAGTAATACCTTGAGGTTTTAGTGTTTACAGATTAATATTGATCTAATGCGAAAGTATAATTTCGTAATATCTCCAAGTTTTCCACAAAACATTTTTACTGAGTCCACAGATGGTAAAAATATCATCAGTATTTCAAATTTTTATATTTTGAGGACTGTTTTAGAGAGAAGTGAGGATAACCTCAAAATTGTTTCCACATTTTTTTGAACAAACCAGACGTTCGTCTGGTCCTATAGTTTTATAATAATAAAAAAAGTTTTTTCCTAAAAATGAAGTTCTTGCTTTTTTTAATTTAAAAAATTTAGAACGAGACAAACGTTCCTCAGTGCTTTTTATTTAATTTTCAGAATGTTGAACTGGATACAGCATTTCGTGTGAACGAAAGTTGCTTAGAAAAATATGTGAAAATAAATTTTGAGGTTACAGTCGTCAAGG
>CAKNWW010348724.1:22196-35006 GCA_932074435.1 Andricus kollari | reverse complement strand
CAGAGATAAAAACAAATCAAAAGAAACTAAAATGACCGTATATAAAACTTTAATTGTACCGGCTATACTATAGGGTAGCGAGACATGGAAATTGCCAAGAAAAGGACATGAGTGAACTTTACGCGATTGGCATGAAAGCTCTGCGCACAATATGCGGGAAAACACTGATGGACAAAGTCCGAAACGAGATGATCCTCAAAGAATGTGGTACAGGGGAGACATCAGTAAATATATGGGAAATAAATCAGTTAAGGTGGTTCGGATATCTTGAAAGAATGAAAGATGAACGACTGACCAAACAGGTGTATAAATGTAAAGTAAACGGCAGAAAGCCCAGAGGTAGACCGCCGAAAGCATGGATAGAGTCTGTGAATGAGACATTAATCCGAAGAGACATAAGAAGCCATGAAAACAGGAAAACTTGCACAAAAAAATGCATGGGCATGGAGGAAGCTAGGCGAGTATGCCAGGACAGAAATGTTTGGCGACAGATAGTTTATAGAAAGAATGTGAGCAGACCTTGGATACTAATGGGCCCAAAGGGGGGAGCCACACATAACAATTTTGTGAGGCTCTCCACGTGGGATGATCGCTGGAGAGATTGATCAGCAACCTGGGTCGGAGCATACCTATATACCCATCCACACACTACTACTTTCCAACCGAGCAATTCACGCCGACCCCGAAAGGGAAACGGCATAATGGTATAATAATAATAATCATCAATTAGGTTTTAAAGGTTCATAATTTCTTAAGAATTTTAGGTCATCGGAATAGATTATTTGAAGAAGAAAAAACATTTGATTTTGAAAAATATTCAAAACTTAAAAACAGATTTACGTTATTTTAACAACTTTGACCGGAAGTCGGTTATTTAAAATAAAAAAATAGGTTTACTTACAATATTACACAATTTTTTGTCATGTTATTTTAGTATTTTCCGCCTAAAGTTGCTATTGTTCATGAAATATCATTATATTTTAAACAGTATTTGCAGTATTTACACAACTTTAGGGTATTTTTGTGTTCTTTTTGTTTGAAAATTGGTATTTTTGAACAAAAATGTGACGTTATCATCATTGTCTATATATTTTACTGAAATATTGTAAATTACTTCTAAATTGAAGATATTAATCATGAAAAATATTATTATTGCTTTTTTCCTATTATTTTAGGTAATAGATACTATGAAATAGATACAAAGTACATACGTTAATTTGAAAATTGCGTGAAATAAAAAAAATGGGCGCGTAACACCCGTATATTTTCTGGTATTTTTAAATTGCTTCCTTAATATAATTAAAATTTCACAAACTCGAAATTTCGAATATTAATATTATTTTTCAATTAGTCGCTTATTAAGCCAAACTTGTTAATATTGAACCTCACCATTCATATCCTTGTTTGTAATTAAGTTCTATAAATTTCTCAAGCATTGTGTTTTGTAAAAAATTATCAATTTAATAATACATAATTGTTATGGTATTTTAAGAAGTAATACATTAAGAATTAAATACTGAATTTTTCATTAACATAAGCATATGAATTTTTAAGTCCAGTATACACAAGTTCGACTTCATAAAAGACTAATTGGCAAATAATAATCTGAATTGCATCATCTGAACGCTAAACGTGTAGAGAATATAGCGACAGATAATACTTTAGAAGATCTTCCAATTCATTTTGGTTTGCAGTCTGAAGGTAAATTGGTACATGAGGAATCGAAAGTAGAAGACCTCAGCTCAGAAGAAAATCTCTTTTCAGAAACTTGTTCAACCGATTCAAACATCGTTTGGTTTACAGAAGATTCAGAAGAGTTGGAGAAGGTAGAGGAACCTTGTACATTCTGGTGATAACGAAGATGAAGATATGAATTTTGCTGATAGCACTGAATCACATAACTTTAGAACGTGCTTTCAGAAATTGAGCAACCTTATAATGTTTTTTCAAATGCGCATCTCACTACATGGGATATAGCTTTAATGATAATTCGATTGTGTATACGGTATTATTTGTTGTACGTTGTTAGACAGGCCATATTTATACTTGTGAAAGCTTTGGCCGGCATTCAGTTTGAGCACTGGAACAGAAGCAAGTTTGAAATTTCGCAGATGTATGATATCCTCCAGATGAAGCTATAACGCTGTCTTTTTTTCACTGCATGTAATCTACCTTTATTACCTCCAGTTTCAAAGTGTGCATTTAAAAAATCTAAAATTACGTGCAAGTGTGGAAAAACGCATGTCTTAACGACGCAATCTTCGAATTACATTATTCTAATTCATGTCGAATATCAGATTAAAATGTTATTACAAAACGAGAAAATTAAGCTTGCGTTGTTGAAAATATGGATATGATTAAACAAAATATGAACAGCGATAGTGGCATTATATCCGATGTGTATGATGGTATTTTGTACCAAAAATTAATGCAGAAATATTCAAGGCTATTTTATTTTCTAACATTTAATTTCAATACTGATGGTGCTCCAATTTTGCACAGCTCAAAGAAAAGTATGTGGCCGATTCAAATAATTATAAATGAATTGTCTCCAGAAGTACGCTTCAAGTATTCACTTTTAGGTGGTATGTGTATTATGGAAAAGGAAATATCACCGGAAATGATGAAAATGTACATGCAAAAATTCCTGCAAAACACTGAAAAATTGAGAGGAAGGGTTTTCAATCACCAGCCAAAATGGAGAAATAATAACAGTGAAATTGTTTCCGTTACTATGCTGCGTTGACACAGTTGCTCGTCGAGTCATTCAATATCGTGTAAAATATAGCGGGTTTTCCGGCTACAGCTGGTGCTATGAAGAGGGAAAGCATGATAATGCTGTGCATTATCTTATTCGAGAAAAGGAAGCTGAGTTGAGGACTGATGAGAGTCACAGAAAAGATGCAGAGGATATGGAGAAAATAAAAAAGATGGAGAAAGACAAAATTCAAAAAGAAAAGCAAGAACATGGGCCTGAAAAAGAAAAGGAAAAAAAGCTTAAAAAGAGCCCAAGCTGCAATAAAAAGAAATTTAAACTTAGGAAGAACACAAGCATTAGAGGAGTTAAAGGTGACTCTGCGTTGATGATGCTAACTAATTTTAACATGGTTTGGGGATTTCCCATCGATTATTTGCATGGAGTTTTGTTGGGTGTTATTAAGCAACTGTGGACGAAATGGTGTTCTTCAAAAATTATATCTGCAAGCGATATTCGGCAAATAAATGAATTAATTCTGAGAATAACACCACCTGCAGAACTTCATAGGCAACCAAGACCATTTTCTGCCAAATGTAAGTGGAAGGCTTCGGAGTGGCACTCTTGGCTTCTATTCTACTGCTTACCATGTTTAGAAGGTATTCTGCCTACTGAGCATCTGCAAAATGTAGCTCTACTTGTAAGAGGTATATTTACACTGCTGAAAAAATATATTACACAGATAGAACTTCGTCAATGTGAAGAAGACTTGCTTTCGTTTGTTATTCATTGTCAGGAACTGTATGGTGAACAATTTATGACATTTAACTTTCATTCTTTAATTCATTTGGTCATGTGCGTTAGAGTGTCTCGTCCATTATGGGCTTCTTCAACTTTCCCCTTTGAAAGTGCGATCTTTCAAATCCAACAGCAGATTACAGGTTCACGAGGACTATATGATCAAGTAGCTAAGCGAATGCTTCAAAAAATCAGTTTTAAGTCTACCTATAAACAAACTTTTCATCAATCCGAAGCCTGTTTGAAATTTTGCAATGGTCTATTTTCTAGTACGTGCAGTCCTGAAATACAATCCGCGGAAAAACCCGTACTTATTGGAAGACTAGAAACACTCAAAAACGGGGACATACTCTACAATCGCCCATAAAAACAAATAACGTCATTGCACTTCTTGCGTCCGACACAATTGTTGAAATACAGGCTTTCATTTGTAGAGGCAGTCAAGCTTTAGCTCGAGTAGAAATACTGGAAACCGAAACTGGAGATAATTCTCTCAATGTACAGCATATCTTTCGCGTAATTCGTAAAGAAAATAAGCAAACCATACCAATCAAACAATTTGTTCGAGCGAAATAATGCCTGTATTAAAAATTTGTGTTAAATTTGATTTATTATTTAAATACCTCAGAAAGATTGTTTTCCTTTCTCTTCGAGCAGTATGGAATGTATTGTACCTGCGGCAGGCTTATTGTTCGGGCAGGTATGTTTACAAAATTTGGGTTTTGTAAACATACGCGGTCGACTAGAGTGGTAATGCGGTGTGAGAGTTTGTTGCTAATTGTTGAACGCTTGAGACGAGCTTGAGGGCTCAGCGTGATCGGTCGTATTTTTGTGTTCGGTGTGAGTTTGTTCGCGTTCCCGATTTTCGCGATAAAAGTGGCTGTGCCATTTTTTCTTGTGTAGTTCGCGATAAAAGTGGCTGTTCCGTTTTCTTGTGTGGTTTGGTGTGAGAGCTGATCTCTCCATTCGTGTCCCTTTCTGAGCGGATCGCCTTCACGTGTGATTACATCTTGACAAATTGATCGTGGAATGAATTATGTGAGTGCCCGATGGTGAGAGCTTCTTAACATTAGTAAGTTTTGTAAAGGGCTTTTCCCTCCACTCACTGAGTGGAGGGTTTTTATGCCAGGCAATTAAACCTTATTTCTATTCGCGTAAATCATGGTTGTTTTCTACTTGGCCCACCTCTCTCCTCTAATATGTTCTCTTTATTTATTATAATTCATAAATTTACTTTTGTTTACTTTAAACTCGTTCACAATTTCAATAAAAAATGATTCATATGAACTTGGACAATTATGAATATGTCAGTAGGCTTCCTAATATATTTTACATACAATAGTTCCGTACATACAGTATTCAGACGGAATGAAGCGGAATCATATTCACTGATGGCGGAACGGTTCCAGTCGCCCCACAAGTTGGTTGCAAATGGAATGGGAATTTCATTTTATTAAGTGCGGCCTCATTCGAAATGAGTTCGGAATGGTACAGAATCAGTTGGAATGAGCTCGCGCTTTACGGCGGATTCAGACATAATGGGTGTTCTATTCTGATAAGCGCGGAATCATTCGGAATGGAACGGAATGAGTCAGAATAAACACTTGTTATTTGACGAATTCAAACGGAATAGACATTGTATTCTGATAAGTGCAGAATCATTCGAAGTGAATTCGGAATAGCACGGAATAAATCGGAATGAACCCGCGTCATTCAACGGATTCAAATGGAACGAGAATTTTATTACGATCGATGCGCTATCATTCGGATCGAGTGCTGAATGGCACGCAATCATTCAGAATGAACTCCCGTCATTTGACGGATTCAAACGTAATGAGAATTTCATTCCGATCGATACGGAATCATTCGGACTGAGTACTGAATGGCACGAAATCATTCGGAATGAATTTGCGCCTTGTTACGGAGTCATACGGAATGGAATTTTCATTCTGATATATGCGGAATCATTCGGACTGAAGGAGGAATGGCATGGAATCATTCGGAATGAGCTCACGTCATGCAATGGATTCATACGGAATGAAAATTTTCGCTACGGAATCATTCAGACTGTGAGTGGAAAAAACGGAGTCATTCGGAATGAGCTACCGTACTGCGCCGGATTCAGACGGAAAGAAAATTTTATTCAGAGTGGTGTGGAATCATTCTGACAGAAGCACGGACTCATTCAATGCCATTCGGAATGATTTTTCGGTATCAGGCGGATTCAGACGGAATGCAAATTTCTTTCAGATTCATTCGGAATGAACCTGAGACATCAATTTGGACTAAAAAAGAATCAATCGTAGTCTGAGGAAATCATTCGAACTGAATTTAGCTTTCAACCAGAAGGTCGGAATCAGTAGGAAACATGGTTCTCATTCATTCGTAATCGATCTGAATGAATCGAAGTTGTTCGGATTTAAACTGATTCAATTTCATTCCGAAACTTCCACCAGGGAAAGTCTTTTTTACACAATATTTTGGTTTCATCATTTTTCATTACGCGATTTTCTTTGTCCAGGATTATGCCTTCGATGTTTATTTTTAATTTGATTGTTACTTAATCAAAACGATTAAAACCGACTCGTAAAAGATGGACGCCACTTACATTTTTGACAATAATGCGCAGTCACAAAACACGAATTTTGACACATATATATAAAATGGTTGAGCACCACAACGAGCTCAGAGCGCGCTCAGAGCGAAATATCGGAAACAACCTCCGTTATTTGATACACCAAGCACGTGTGAGCACGCTTTTCCGTTTTAACATCTTATAAAATGCAAATAAAGTTGCTCTTTTATCACAATGTCGGATGAAATTGGCGATATTTACAAAAGACTATTCGGAGCAAATAAAAACAGTCGTCCTAAATTACCATCGCAGCAGGCACAGGTAAAGCTGAATGAAATTTGGAAAAAATTTAATTATGAAAACATGTCAAAACATTAGCTCGCTGCTGCTGAGAATTTAATGAAAGATTACCGCCACGTTCTGACAGTCGCACATCACAATGTAACTGGTAATAAACCACGTTTTTATATTAACACTACCTTTTGTCTTTTATTGTATTTTAGCCTCACTCTCGGAACGCCAGATCCTAATTTCCCTTCTCGATCTTACTCCCGTAACACATTAGTAGTGTGAAAATTAATTAGGTTACATCTAGAGATCTACCTGTAAAATTACTGTAAATAACTGAAAATTTCCAGAAATTTGTGATAATTAATTTTGGGTAATTTATGTTAAGTTACTATATTTACCGATAAAATTACCATAAATTACTGAACATTTTCATAAATTTCCGGGATTTTTTAAAATGAATTTTGGGAAATTTATTTGCAAATTACCATATTTACCTGTAAAATTGCCATACATGATCGACAATTTTCATAAATTTCCAGAATTTTATGGAAATTTTGATAATGAATTTTGGGTAAGGGTAATTGACTTGTACTGAAAACATACAATCGTAGAAAAAGTCCCTTCTCTGCCCCTAGGAGCATAACACAGCCACACAAAAACAAATCTTTCTTCGGGTCTGGAGCTCAGACCATGTTGAGTATATGTTTTTTTGGGTCGCTGAATCCGAATCCGAGGTCCAAAAAAACCCAGAACGTCAGGGTTCTGAATTAACCTCATAATTTTGTTTACAAGTCCGGGGGTCAGACCATGTTTATTATATGTTTTTGGGGTCGCTGAATCCGAATCCGACGTCCAAAATCGAAACCTGGACGTACTGCAGTTTTTTAGGCTACGGATTCGGATTCAGCGACCCAAAAAACATATAGTCAGCATGGTCTGACCTCCAGACCCGAAAAAAGATTTTTTTTGTGTGGCTGTGTAATATACTTTTTCTTTCAGTGAACGTTCCCTGAATGTATCACGTATTTTGTGCCTGGCCCCTTAAAGGAATTATAAAAATCTTATATATATATTTGCCATAACAATCGTTAATTTGTATATCACAGATATATATATACAGTTTCGAATTGTTACAAATTTCGATATGTCTTTTCACGGAGTGAACTTTTTACTAAACTATGGAATAGTTGAACTAAATTTTGCTAATGAAAGAGCAGTCTCTAGACCGTTAATTGGTACGACCAGGATCTCTGTCCAGCGATAATTCAATATTTTTGCAGTCAGTCATTTCATATTTAATATGCTTTTTGAAAGTCATGTTCGTAGTACCCTGTCGTCGTAACACGGTATGAAAAAAAATGCATTGCTTTAATAAAAAAATCACCTCAGTTAAAGCCAGCCTTATACTTAATAGCATGTTGCAAATTGTACATACAAAACATTATAAAATTAAAGAATCAAAACGAGGCTTCGAGCGTGCCCCTTTTTGGTTATCACATGTACGATGATAATTATGTTTTAAAGAGATCTTGCTCTCAACTGAAAAGCATAAAGTACCGTTGGATTATATCAGACTACTTGTTTTCTGTTAGTTGAAGAAAATGTTTTAATTTTGATAACACCAGAAGTAAAAATGTTTCTGTAAAATGGCACGAAAGAGAAGAAAATTCCGCGTCTATTGAATTTAATATGAAGCATTTTTGTAAATTCTTCAATAAAGCATAGCAAAAGAAGTCTAATTTTCATAGTTGTCTTTAATTATTAATAATTTACGAAATAATGGATATTTTAAAATGATCTTTGGCTTATTTAAAATGTAAATTTATGTACAATATCAGTGATGTATCAAACAAATTTTAGTAATTTTTCCTGGAAGTCTCATGTAATCCGAGGGTACTGTACAACACATTGAAAAAATGATAAATTCATTCACGAATTTGATTTTTAAGTAAACTATGAAATACTTCTTTCGCGTCTATTGACAGAGTACTACAATTCTATAATGAAAGAGCAGTCTCTAGAACGTTAATTGGTACGGCCAGGATGAAAGAAGAATGGATCTCTGTCCAGCGAAAATTCACTACAATGCTAATTCATTCAGTAAGAAATTAAAATCGGTGCAACACATACATATTGCTCACTTCTAATTTTGATGGAAACGCACACTCGTTCAACTTCAGAAGTAGCTATCGCAATTATTTCATCTTTTATTTTTACAATAAATTTTAGCATTTCATGACCTGTATCGAAAGCATTCCTTGTTACCAATTTTTTAGCAAGTACAAACTCTTGTCTAGATTCCCGGTCGACAATGAATGTCACAAAATTCACATAAGATCCATAAAAAAGTCGAGCAATTGTGGTATTCGATCGCTTAATAATCTTTTCAGACGATATATAAATACACCCATCCTTTATCATTTTATTAAATGTGACTGCTTCGGTTGACAGTTTGAGCTTTTCGATCCAGACGGTATCAAGCATGGAACAAGTACCAAAATACCTCTGCTTCTATATTGTCAAAGGTTTTTGAACTTTAACATTGTATAACTGGTCATAATAATTTTTGGTATCAAGGGAACAAGTAGAATAAATGCGACTTTTTATTAAGAGAAGACTAAAATTAAAGCCAATATGACTACACACTTGCTGGTGGACTCCTTTTGATGCGTGTATCACTTTCAGTAATTGTCCATTAGCGGATTCAAAGCTGTAGCAACTGTGCGCCCACAATGGACCCCAATCACTTACACTTTTGGCTAGATGCAAAAGAAGTTGTATATTGAAAGTCATTGCTGATGGACTGTACACTTTTTCTGTTTCACCCACAAATATATGCAGTAACTGATCAGCATAGTTTAGTTGTTCAAAGGTAATTTCTGCTTGTAAAAGAATAAATAATGCTTGCACAAGAAGCAGCCAATGCTTTACATATTTAGCATCGAGAAAAGGAATAATTACTGGAATACTGTAAAACAGTATCCAGTTCTCCCATTCCCTAGCTTTCCAGAATTCTTTATCTGTGAGTGAACGAGTGAGTCTACCAATCTGTGTTAGAGCTTTAATTTTAGTCATGAGAGAGTCAATTTCATCGACAATTTTTTTAGGTAGTAAGCCTGAAGACCCATTTTTATTGCCGAACCAAAGTTTTGCAAACATTTTACCAATGCCACTGACTATGTGCAGATGATCAGGCACGAAACCATCTACAATATCAAATTCGAAGAGGTTTATTAATCGGACAGGGTTTTTTACACCGAAAATAGGTAAATTTTCAGAAGCCTGTTCCATATGGCTAATAGTGTCTTTTTCATTGCGTGGAAGAGCAGGCGTATCTAATAAGGGATACTTAATACAGCCTGATCTTTTATTATCGTCATTTCGAATCCACTTTCCCGGATGAAGGCACCAGTTGCATCCGTAAGACCCATTAAATTGGGAAATGCCTTGCATAGGTGCTCTAGCCACAGAGTCTACACAACAAACTAGCGGAAAACTTTTATTGTAATTTTTTCACCATCCATGCAGCATTTATTTATTCATGAAAAGTTCCTAGGGCCATCCATCCTACCCCATCCGTCGAAAGTTTATTCATATCTTCAACAAAGGGCTTCAGAAATACGTTCATGTCGGGGTTATTTTTCCCGAACCACAATCCGACAATAATCATTTCTTTGGTTCTTACGTGAATAGGCAACTCATTAATTTGCAAATAAATTGGCCATATACTGTAGGTAGAGCTTTCAAATAGGGGAGCGCCGTCAGTATTAAACGTTACAGTTATATATCGATATTTATCTGATGGATGTAAGCTTTTTACAAATTTTCGATATAATTTGCCATCATAAATGTCACGAAGTATATTTTTTTCAATTCTGTCATACATGAATGATTTGTAGGAATCGCTGTTTGATTGCAATAACTCAATAATTTGAGAAGACGTGTCAAAGAAGACAAAGAAATCATTATACGATGAATCGTTAACATTAATATCTATATTGCATAAATTACAATGTATGCATTTGCCAGATCGGTTAAAATTGTCAACATATGAACCGAATTCCGGACACATCCCATGAAATATGGCATTATTTGACGAATTAAACATCGTATTTATTAAGTAACGTGAGTCCGGTAATATGGGAGCTGCAAATATGCTATTCGTAAAGTTGAACAGATGTGTAACTGCTGCTTGAGACAAGGCAAAAACAATAGCAAATTTCATGAGCATCAATAACACTTCACCCTTCGATTTATTGACGGGTTCTGTAATTTTCTCATCAAAATTTTTACTTTCAACGTAGGCGCTCAGTTTCTGAGAAGGTCCTGTTTTCTTAGTACCATCGAGTGGAGCCGCTTCCAGAAAAGGGTCCAAGCAGTCGCCATACATTAGGAATTCTTCCACTTCTAGTAAATGTTCATTACCAATCTGAAACATTTTAAATAAACGTAGCAAAAAACATTTGTCAAATGTTTCCACGTGAAAGAAGTACCGTTATCATATGCTTCAAGTTTTATTAATCACATTATCAGTAAAAAATTATTTTAAAAGTCTTTTACCTCAGTTGGAATATTGGTAACGCTTAAATGATCTTCAACGGACTCATATTCGTCAGGTTTCAAGTGGGTGCTAATGCAGGTGGCTCCTTGCAATTGTAGAGTGCTATAATATTGTTGCTGTTCCTGAGGATTAACTTCTTGGGAGTCATAATTAATTTCATTTCTCATTGATTCGCAATTATCAATGATCATAGCTTCTTCGCTCGAAACGGAAGGTTTACATTCAGTATTAAATTCTCCTTCCTTTGAAAACGTTGCAACTCTGCTATGACGTGTACTAATCTAAAATTATTAAGAGACAAATGGGTTTAGGAATTGAAATTATACACCAATGTTCATTAATGCCCTGCTACCGGTTAAGGTTATGCGCACGCATTTTCCATGCATTTTTGGATGCGCAAACTTAAGGTCCTGTGAAACTTTACCTTAAGAACTAGTTTCTCCGGGATTTTAACCATAATTTTTTTTCTCAAAATTCTTGTACACAGACCTACAAAATGAAAACGTAAAGGTGTATAGACAATTATTTTCTTGAATATTTCAAAATTGTGTTTAAAAACCCTGAGAAACTGAATTGCTCTTATAATAAAGTCTCACATGACTTTCCCCAGTGGATTGCTGGAACGCAATGGTCAACTCGGTCAGTGACGTCAGGTAAAGGCGCCTTCAATAATTACAAGCAGCAGTGATAAAAGAGAGTAGCCAACCGTAGCCCGCCGGTAACGTAGAATGTTTTCGCTGGAGACCGGAGGTGTACTCTAGCCGACCTCCAGCCAAAATTATCTACGTTACTGACGGGCGATGGTTGGCTACTCTATTTTATCACTGCTGCTTGTAATTATTGAAGCCGCCTTTAGTTGACGTCATTGAGGGAGTTCAGTTTTGGTTTAATTTTTAACCATGAAAAATAAAACTATTGCATTTACTCCGACACCATCTAACGCCAATTTTGAAGCAGATTTAGAATCTCAACAACTGAGGGTAAGGTTACGCTACGGATTACGTTAGGGTTACGCTACGGATTACGTTAGGCTTACGCTGTAGCGTAACCATTGCGTTCCAGCAATCCGCTAGGGTCAAGCCGGAATTAGGGCATCGATGAACACCGCAGTACATAAATAAAGTGTACATTACTTTAGAATAATAAAGCGAACCTCCATTTTGAGTGTCAACAATATTAGTGTCATTGTTTTCTGAATAATGAAAAAAATTGATTTCTGTAAAAAATAATTTAAAAACTTTCTTCATTTTAATTGTACTCTATCAGGTGTACCTCGCAATCTTTCATTGTTTTGCCACACTCCTTGATAATGCACATTACTGTTGGAAACATTTGCAGGCTTCAATTCCTCTTGACATTGTATTGACCTATCATTCCTGGGTAATAGATCGCACACTGGCGTATCGCCAATATCACTGCTTCCGTCATTGGATTCTTTGTTATCGTTCATTCTGAAGTGAAAAATAAATTGAAAATATGACGTGATAAAAAGATTGATTGATATTTTTTTGAATCTTTGTCATTTTTATAAAATTATTTGACACATTATTGATAGTGGGGAGTAAAATAAAATCGGGTCGGCTCTGGTTAACCCATAAACTCGATCCACCCCGATAAGCCGCCTGAGATATTTCAAATAAATTTAAGAACATTTGTAAAGCTTCTAATAATTATACAAGATTTCCAAAGATTTTAAGAAAACCCGAACAGAAACACGACCCGAGCCATTCAGTTCTGGTTCAGATAAATTGTATACACCCCGAATGATTAAACATAAATAGTAAACATATTTCTTCAAGATTGATAAAACAAATTAGTTGATGGAATCGATTTTAAGTTAGGTAGCCTGAATAGCCTCCATTTACTTGCTTTTTATGGGAAATGAGAGGA
>CAKNWW010348724.1:0-22096 GCA_932074435.1 Andricus kollari | reverse complement strand
TGGTTCAGATAAATTGTATACACCCCGAATGATTAAACATAAATAGTAAACATATTTCTTCAAGATTGATAAAACAAATTAGTTGATCGAATCGATCTTAAGTTAGGCAGCCTGAATAGCCTCCATTTACTTGCTTTTTATGGGAAATGAGAGGAATCGCGTAAAAATATTCTTGACTCTAAAACAACATACTGGATCGGATTGACCCACCTCGAGTAAATGAAAGGGCGTAATTCCTAAACATTGCAGTGTAGGCAGTTGGGGTTTTAAAATATAATTTTGTTAACGAATTTTGTTGTCTTCACAAAAATTTGGTTGGAGGAACAAAATGATATGTGTATTATAAATTACCCTTTAATATACCATTTTTCAAAACAAACATATTTTTCTTAAAGATAATTCGCTTAATGAAGAAGTCAAATATATATTATATCGGCCCCTTTTTAACCTAGTTGTTCTTACACTTGAGTCGCGAAATGTAACCTCTTCCCTCTTTAGGCGTTATTTAAATATTAAACTGCCTTTCATTCCAAAATACACGGAAAAAATCTAGAGCGCTTTATTAATAAAAAGTCATCTCTACATTATGAACAATAAATGTTAAAACTAGGAATACTTCCAGTTAAAATATATGAATTTTCGTGTACACCAGCAATATCTTTTATATTGCTATGTTTAGACAGTTTCATTATACATAATTCATGCCAACGGCCATACCACGCTGGAAGCACCAGTTCCCGTTAGATCACTGAAGTTAAGCAGTGTTGGGCGCGGTTAGTACTAGGATGGGTGACCGTCTGATACTACTGCGTTGCTGTTGGCGGTCGTGGGTGTGGTGAGCCCATTTACTACAAATCCACCTAAAAAAACACTACCTGAATCGGGTAGTGTCACGCTTACCCCTAGAGGCTCGCCGAAAGGGAAATAGCTTAATGATATACATATACATGTGAATGCATAGAAATTATATGAATACAAACATCTCTATATTAAACACTTGGGTTACTATTCGATTTCAAGAAATTCAATAATCAATAGGGAGAGTTAGAAAAAAATGTTTTAATCAAAATAAGCACTTCTTAAAAAGTTTACTTTTGTTTACTTATGTATATATAATACACATAAGCTGCCAAATTAGAGGTTAGGAAAGGATGAAACTCATGCAGAATGTATGTATAGTTATTTCCTTTTCTTGACGGCAGAAGTGATGCATGCACATTTTATAATTTGTGATTTTTTTCTATTACTACTTACTTGGGCAGCAAAAATTGTTGAAATTCTTCAGTATTCACTCTTGACAATGCCAACCATATACTTCAACAGACGTCGATTCACCACCTAAGCAAATCACAGTGTTCTCCCCTCACTCTTCCGAGTCTCACTAGGAGAGTCGGGAGACCCTCCAGACTTTAAGAGAATATAATTGTTTGTGTTTGTGGCCTCTTGATTTCTCAAATAGCCATATTTATCCAGAATTAGAACCAGTTAAAGTCCCAGAATTGTGATTAATTAAAATCCTCCTATACTTTCCTTTCTTCTGATACAGTCAATTGCTGTTGTTGTTTATGGCCTCAAATAGCCATATCTATCCAGAATGATACCAATTAATATCCTCCTTTACCTTTCAATTTCGCTATTGTACAGTTCCAGGTAAGTCCCCTTTTTATATTCTGGTTCGTGGTTCATGCATCAACTGGTTCAGTGTCGGGTTTCTTTGTGGTGATTACAACCTCCCGCATTCATACTCAACCTCAGAAACAGAACCCATGAAGGGTATTCCCGCCCCGAACTTCCGTAAAGACAAGAAGTCGAAGTCACCATCAGCGCGCATGATGGACACTCCGACCTCCAGACACAGGTTTTTGACTCACCAAATTTTCTACGATACTATGACCTGACCCAGTCTCAGCTTCCTTGCAGTGAATGGATCCCGAACTCCGACCCAAAACATAGTAACACTCCTTTTTCTGCGGACTGAGAAGCCTTGTCGCCTTCAGTGACGACACTTCTGATCACATGGGCTGCTTCCGCTCCTTCGTGTAGATCCCCGCCAAAACCAAGGGAGATAATTATGACGCCATCAACACACACACAAGTATCACCTCAATCCTGGCAAAGTCCTCCACATCCTTTTGTCGTATTATTCGTACAGGCTTCGAGTTTAGCGTAATTGTGCAGCCCTGCTCAAAGACAGGCTCTCAAAATAAAGCAAAAAACAGAGATTCCCGGTCACCAACAAAGGCATCACTCTGCACACGCGGGAGGCTTCAGCATCCTCAAACTCATTTCCATAGTTTATAACACGAGAAGGACTGAATCACCCTTTACCCACTTTCATGCATGATGCATTAAGAACAAAAAGAGGAGCTGCGTGTCACACCGAATCACCACCGAATCTCACCACTGGAACCAGCAGTGGGGCTCCGATACCGTGTCAAAAATCGAACGGACCTCTTTTCCTAACGTGTTCTGAATTCTTCTTCGAAAGCCTTTTGTCAATGATCGTGATTCCCAGGGTTGATCAGTTACGTATAATTTGAAAGTCTTCTACGTATAATACATATAAAATACGTTTGATAATACGGTATTATCGTAGAAAACTGTGATTTGAAGCTTTTTACGTATAATACGTGGAAAGCTACGCATAGAAAACCACGTTTATTACGTTCCCAACCTGGATTGATTCCGAAAGGTGAACTCCCGTGCGCACATACTTCAGAAGTTTCTAGTACTTCAAATTTATTAGAAAGATTGATTTTCCATTCTCTTAATATGTCTCTTTTTTACATTTTTTTGCAAAAAGAGAAACATCTGAAAGCCAAGAAAAGAAATTCGAAGACACGCGTGAAGTATGCTCATCTTTCTCTGACTTTTATCTCGATGTGTGATGTTGTGCAGTTGTGCGGAACGTGCTTGCAATAATTGAAAGTGTTTTACTGTGTCCGAGGATATTTCTACAATGTCGTCTCAACCTGCTAATACTTTTGATGATATTTCCCATGCATACGTTCAATATAGGAAGATAATTATAAGGAAATTGTGCCGATTGACATAGTACTAAATTTCGACAATGAAAGAGCTGCCGGAAATCTCTACAACGTTAGTTCGTACGACGAGGAAGAAGAAGAATGGATCTCCTGTCCAGCAATAATTCACTACTTTGGCAGTAAGTAATGTTTAAAGATATTGCTTTTGCTTCCTCATAGATTCAGTGGTCGGCAAAATTTTTACTCAATTTTCAGGTCAGGGCAGGCTTGACCCAAGAAATTTGTTTCGCCTGCCCGCCTTTGTTCCTCAACGCAATGATTCTCCTGCGTAGGGTTAGGTTTGTTGACTTTTTCTCGGCGGGGGTTCATTGTACGACGGAGTACTCAATGGGAATAAAAAGTTACCAATCAGTTTTTTCAACATTCTTTTATTATCGATTTGAAAGTATAACATTCGAAATCTGTGACTTTTTGCGATTAGATACATCTAAAATAGTTTTTGGGAAGTTAAAACTCATGTTTTAAAATAATATAAATGTGATTAATAGTTACTTTTAAACTAATTTAAAGAATTGACTAGTGTTATCAATAAATTCAATTTATTGAAGTGCACTATTCTTCTGTTCATTTTTTCAGAACAATATTTCAATGTAAGAGAGCCCCTTGCTTCCCTCTCATAAGGCACAACCATGGTGGTGAATTTCATGTATGAAACACAAGAGGTCCAGAGGACCTCTTGTGTCCACTAATTAGAAATTATAGTAAAATCTACTATAATTTCAATATTGAGAAGTACTAACTTCGCAACAGTCCACGAGCCAGTAATTTGAATAGTAACATTTTCTAGTTTTCAAAAAGAGTACAGAGTGTGATTTTCAATGCTTCAAATTGCTAATTATAAAACTGTAAATATTGCCTTCACATTCTCATGCGAAAAGTATGAGAAATATATTTATGAAAATTTTCGGTCATGTATAGTAATTTTACCAGTAAATATGGTAACTTACCATAAATTACCCAACATTCATTTTTAAAAATTTCCATACATTTCTGGAAATTTATGAGTATTTTCGGTAAATTGATCAGTTATATGTGGTAACTTTCCAGAAATAACAGCAAAATTCTATTATTGCAACCAAAATTTCCTCACAGTTTTTACGGTGAGTGCGCTGATAATCGTAAAGTACGAGCTCGTTGATGTTTAATTTTCATTATTCACTTCTGAAATCACTTTTCAGTCCCTACGGAGTAAAAATTACGTTCTACTCCCGAGGAGTAAAATAGGCGTCGAAAAGGGTTGAAATCATGCATGTGTCATGAAATAGAATTTTGAATTAAATATATTTTTTCTTTAATGATACATAGGTTTCTTTGATCGTATACCCGAAAAAATAATCTTATATTAAAACAATTATTTCTTTCAGTTGACATGCAAACTACTGCACGGGGTGTTTTTTTTTTTTTTGAAAATTAAGCAAAGGGGAAAAAATTGGGATGCACTACACAGAAACCAATAAAGGATCCTCCACAGGAACCTGTACACGATTATGCACTGCACGCAGCAGCAGCGAAACCAGTGAAGGATCCTTGAAAGGTTCCTCAGTATCAGCATGCTTTAGGAAAACTACACAGGATCCTTTACAGGTTCCTCAGTATCAGCATGCTTCAGAAAAACTACACCGAATCCTTTACAGGTTTCGGTGAAGGATCCTTTGCAGGAATATACATGTGGGACAGAGATATTTTTGCCAATGTCCCACCTGCTCAGGCACCTGTACAGGATCCTTCATAGATACTTTTCGCAAATGTGTCCCACTTGCACCAGAACCTGTACAGGATCCTCCCTGGGGAATTTCTTGCAGCAACATCCACGATAATGCAGGAACCTGTACAGGTATTTGAATACCCAGGTTCCTTTGGAGGTTCCTGCACAGGTTCCCTCGCCGGATCCGCTGCAGGAAACGGTGTACCAGGAACCTGCGTATGTTCCTGTGCAGGAACCTCCAAAGGAACCTGTCAGGTTCCCGCCCAGGTTCCTGTACAGGAATTTTCAGCTGGGGCGTGTTTTGCATTGACGTTAGCATTTCGCGCAATTCAATAATATGTTCCTATATAAAATCTGTGAAAATATGTATTTTTTCTTTATAAAAACTTTACAAAACCTTTAATGTCTGAAAATACTTATTACTTAATAATTTTTACAGAATTATATGAAAAAATCCTGTGAAAATTATATTTATATAACCTCAATTCGAAATTTTTATTTTGTATACAAAAATATTTTTCGCCTTAAATTACAATTTTGTTGAAATTTTCCTTTTCTCTTCACTGAAAAATTTTTTTGATATTAAAATTTATTTATTCTGTTGAAAATTCATTCTTTTAAAGTTGAATGCAACTGTTTCGAATGAAAAATGAGAATTTTTTTATTGTAATAGCAATTATTTTTCATTGAAATTTCAGCTTTTTTTTATTGAAAATTCATCCTTTTTTGGTTGAAAATTGAACGGTTCTGTTAAAACTTTTTGTTGTTGAAATTTTAAATGACATACAGAAAATTTCGGTTGAAAATGTTTTTGTTTTTTTTGTTCAAATTTTTATTTAAAGTATCTGAAATGTTAGAAAATATTTCAAAATTTTCTCAAGAATCTTACAAAACTTATATTTATATTTATTTTTACAATTTCATTTTAATTGTCAAATAATTTTAATTGTAAATAATTGCAAAATAAATGTAAAACAAATTATTTTATAAAGAAATATCCCATGATTTTAAAAGAAGAAAAAAATTTTAAAGGTAATACTAACTAACTAATGAATATATTTTTAGAATATGTTTTCTTGATTCTGCCCTATGGTCAAACATGGTACAAAAAACTGTCGTGAAATTTCAAATAAAAACTGTATTCTGTATACATTAATTTTATACATAAAAAATTTAAAAAAAATTTTATAAATATTCCTAAATTTTATTTGAATATCATACGCATCGATTTTTATTTTTAAAAATTCTTATGAATAGTTGGTCATTTTTTAAATTTTATGACTTTTTTGTACCATCTTTGACCTTAGGGAATAGATTTGAAGAATGAAATCATAAAAATATCTTAATTAGTTAGTGTTTCGTTAAAAATTATATTTTATTGTTGAAATTTTTATTTGACATATCTGAAATGTTTAGAAATTTTGTGAAATTTTGTCAAGAAACCCTTGAAAATTATTGTCACGTACGAATAATACAAAAATAATATCTTGCTGGCTAGTAACAGAAGTTACTACTGTTAAATTATTTTATAATCACTGATACGGGGGGGAAGGCTCCCCGAAACTGAAGAGATGAGAGTCTCCTTTATTTTTTGATGTGGGTCTTCTTACCTATTCTCGGACCGAGAATTGTTGTCCTGAAAATCTCAATTACGCAAGACAAGGGATTCGGTGTAGCCAAAAATAAAAAGATTTTCTTGAGTCAGAATTCCCAAAGAACATAAAGTATATTTGGTGTAATCGTCAAACAGAACATTTCGGGATCACAAAAAGCATCAATACAAATGTGTCATTAAAACGATACAGCTTACCAATTATATTTCCTTATACTACCGCTGGTGGTCTAGCGGAAATACTAAACAAGAAGGAACAAATGCTCTTTCCTTTTTTTCGAATTTTCAGCCAAATCAAGAGGGCGAAATTTGAAATCTTGGCGCTTATTATCTGACGACAATAAGCTCTAGTTCCTGTTCACGCTCGCGGCACACACACACACGAACACCTAACACTCCACAAATTCGCTTTTATGGAAAATAGAAAAACATCTATTTCCCATGAAAGGGAACTATAGTCATTGCAAGAAAATTTCTCCTTTTCGTTTTGAGAATCGAAAAGGTGCAATTTCGCTCTAGACTCATTTTTGAGAATTACGTTTTTTCACAGGCCGAATTCAATTCTGCCTTCCGTCGGCAGGAAGATGATTTTTATTTAACGTCCGAACGATTTGAATTGAACCCTTTTCTACACTAGATCCCTTTACGCCTATTTAGGCAGTTCACTCCCGTTATTGGTTAGACTTAAATGTTCTTAACGAGGATAGGAGGTTTAGTGGACTTACTAAATTTCGACTAGCTCGAAATAAGGCAAACTAAACGTTCCGAACGCGGACCGACGAGACAGGGGTGTTTCCTCTAACCAGAGTAGTTTTGGTTGGTACCAGGTTGCTCGAGTGACTGCGATTATGATTTTGATGAGATGTGGCTCATCTGTTCATAAGAGGGGTAATTATGGTAGGGATTCTTGCAAGGTAAGGAAGATCTTGGGTAGGAGTGTAAGGGATGTCGTGGGACTCATAGTTGGGTTCTGATAACTTGCAGAAGCCATGTGCATTGTTTTCTTATCTAAGTGCATATGAGACAGGAACTTCGTCAGCGCTCAGCCTCTGGAGCCTCGAGTCTTTCATGCTGACTCAATCACATTTGTAATCAAGAGGGATATGATTACAGGTTCGAGGTTTTCAACCAGAATGCGATTTTGGTATTTATTATACTCGAACATAATTTTTAATTTTTCCAATGACTAATATGATGCAGTTGATAGAGTTAATCAATCACTAATATAATTAACTATTGATTAATCGTCAACGCATAATTATCACCAATTAGTTCGAGTTCCATACTCTATGGGCAAAAAGAGGACTTGTTGGTAGGCTGAACGAAACACGTTTCTTTGTTTTGACGTTTCTGTCTATGCGTTGGTCTGTCAAAACGCACGAGAGTAGAATCGTGAGGCGGTGAGTGAGACGGATATATTGGAAAGAGAGAGAAAGGGAGTGGAGGGTAGCTTTGCTCGCCCGAAACACATCGCCACACAGCCGCATGTGCATTATCGAGAACACCCGATGCCTATACCTTGGTGTAGGGAGGTGTAAGTAAGTTGCTCGCGTGCGTGGCGCATACGAATGCTCATGTGTTAAGTATGTTCCTTCTTCCTTGGGCGGATGAAATTGTGTCGCTTGCTATTTTTAACTTATTTTCTACAACTTACAATGCCCACTCATTTAAACTCGTCCACGCATGCATACATTGCGTAGGGCTAAACGCATAATTTCAACCAAATTTGTATTCAAGATTCAACAGAAATATATTTCTTTCCTGAAAACTTTTTATCATGCGCATGTGGTCTAATTTCAAAGTCTAATGTAAAAGATTTCTTTGTCTCGAAGCCAGCTCGCTGACTAATCAGTCTAGAGCTCAGGAATGCAACAGGATCGGTCCTATCGCAAGCTCTAGGTTTACATACGTTGCGAGGTGCGACTTTGTATCTGCTTTGTAATCATGATTTTAATACAGTGTGAAATAATATTTCACATTGAATCAAAATCGGACTTAAAAGTAAACTTACCCAGCATCGCTCGTAACAAACCACACCAGATTTTACCTTTTTTCAACCAAAATTGTTACTTTTTCTAGGAACCTTGATACAAATTTTGTATTCATTTGAAACCATTTCTTATTTTTAAATTATTTTGGAATCTTTTAAAAACTTCCGAGCATATTTTAAACTTACTTGATTATTTTTCAAATTAGCAATTATTCAATCGTCATTTATAAATAAAAACAAAATAAAAATTTTCTTTCTTATTATTCTCTAAAATTAATTTTCCAAAATAAAAATCATTTTGAATTTTCGCAGCAACCTTATGATGTTTGATTTTATTTTCTTAAGACCCTTAAAGATCCTTAAAAAGCTTTTAAAAAAAATTTATTTTGAAATCTTCAAAATCTAATTGTAGTTTTATTTTATTTTATTTTTTGAAATCTTTTCTAGGTTTAAATTAAGTTCTGATCTTCTCAAAACTTGCAAATATCTCTTAAGCTAACTCAAATACCTTTTATCTTTGTTTGCTTGAATTGATAATTCTTCAATTGCTATTTATGCGTAAAAATTTAGTAATTTCACTGACGTCTTGAAAATTATTACAAATAATTTGGTTTCAAATTGTACAGTTTTTTTTTTAGTATTTTATTTATAATGGCTTATTTTAAATTAAAAGTGAAACATTTTTAATCCGTGTAAAAACTCTTTTTTTTCTTGAAATATCTGTGAAATTTTCTTGAAACCTTGTTTGCAAAATTTCTGTTCTATTCGTTGAAATCATTGAATCATTTAAAATCTTAGTGAAATCGTCTCAAACGCTCGAAGTGTTGTGGCCTCTTGTGGTCTTGCGTTAAAGCACACAAAAGAAACATTATTATTATTTTGGATAAATCAAAAATAATAGACCACATAGATTCTAGATGCTACCGAGCTACAATCAGGCACGGGCCCCAATTGTTAGTGAAGCACTCAGTCCTCACTAACATTCCTAGTGAATCATTTTTACTTAGCTAAAAATGGTAGGGAACTCAACACTTATCAAATCAAAAAAAAATATGTACAGAGTACATGCCAGACAGAGATACCAGAAATAGGTAGCTGATTCATCAGATAATTTCTTTAAATTTGGGTGGTCACAAATTTAGAGTTCATATTGAACACTTCGGATTGATATCCCAATTCATTCCCAGGTTGCAAACATTTTTCAGGGTTAACTCACTAAAAACTCGAATTCTAAAACTGAAAATGTTTCCATTCGAAGTACTAGAAACTGGGCTGCAAGTCATCTTTGGGCAATTTTAAGCCAAAAACGAAAAAAAAAGTTTAAACGATTGCATTTTTTGTAAATTGAACACTTCCTAAATTAGTTGCTGAATTATTTTTATTTTAAGAAACTTTAAGCTAGAAACATTAATTCAGACACTAGAATTTGTTTTGATATCTCTTTAAATATTCTCTAACATTAATTTTTCAAGATAAGAAATCATTTTGACTTTTCCTAGCAACCTTAAGATTTATTTTTTCTTAAAATCTTTAAAGATTCTTAAAAGCTTCGAAACTTTATTTAAAATCTTCAAAAATCCAAATTTAGTTCTTTTTTTTTTATTTTTCGATATCTTTTCCAGATTTGATTTAAGTTTTTAGCTTCTGAAAATTTTGTAAATATCTCTTAAACTAACTCAATTTTTTTAAAATTGATAATTCTTTAATTGCTATATACGGATCAACATTCAATAATTTCACGTACGTAATAAAACTTTGTTAAATAGAACAATTACAATTGTAACGTTCGAGGTTTAACGCTCTGAAATATTAACGATTCAAGACTTTCTTTTTTAAATAATTGAGTTTTAATACTTGATAATTGCTCTTTTTTAAATTAAAGGTAAAATATTGTTGAATATTTAAAGAAATATTATCCATAATTTCAAATTTCAAATTAAGTGGCTAAAAATGGAATATTTTAGATTGAATTAATATTTGAATAGAATTTCGAATTAATAAAGAGCGTTTAATTATATATCTATCAATTTGAAATTATTTTAAAATTAAAAATAATTTGTAAGGTTTAAATAGAACTTTTTACATTTGTTTAACTACTGAGGATTTCAAATTGAAAAATTTCTGCTTCTGACGTCAAGATCTGTAACTTGCTTAATTTTGAACAGTATTGGAATCGTCCCATAAAATAGATTGTTGTCCAATTTTCAATAATCGAACTATAGTTCGATGTATATCATTAAGCTATTTCCCTTTCGGCGAGCCTATAGGGGTAAGCGTGACACCACCCGATTCGGGTAGTGTTTTTTAGGTGGATAGTTTCTTGTAGTAAATAACCACAAGTGTGGGTTCACCACACCCACGACCGCCAACAGCAACGCAGTAGTATCAGACGGTCACCCATCCAAGTACTAACCGCGCTCAACACTGCTTAACTTCAGTGATCTAACGGGAACTGGTGCTTCCAGCGTGGTATGGCCGTTGATGTGATTTATTATAATAGGGAAAGTTATTGATAAAAGTGTTATAATTATATATTTTTTAATTGTAGTCCCTTGTAGAAACTTATACAATATTAAATATGCGAGCGAGTGCATACATTCATCCGCCTTGCTTCACCTCCTTTTCTAGCTAGGGGTGAAGTCGCGCTCTCTCTCTGTCAACACACGGAAAATATATGAATGCATGGCTTGACTCGACGGCCATCGCTGTCCACTCTCCCCTCCGTCTACGTTCTAATTCCCCATATACCCTCTCTCTTTCTCATCTACCAGCCTACCGCTAAAACGCACGTGCTCGTGATCATAATGAAAGCCCGTGGTCATCATGACATTGAACTCAAGCTCTGTACTCTCGCATACTACTAGGCCAGAGATAATAAATACTAGAATTAGAATCTGGTTGAAAACCCCGACCTACCCATATCATATGGGCAAATTAGAAATAAATTAAGAGGTGAAATCAATCTCCATTTTCATCATTTTATAAATCGATGACAGAAATTCCAACCTCATCAATATCAAAGTACAGACGACAAATCCTCGTATTTCTCATTTGTTGACGAACATCCTGCCCCACGAAAAGCAAAGTGCAATTATATCGTGCGCTGAAAATTTTTGCAAATAAGCAGAGTACAGAGGTCGATCATGCATTCCTCCGACTTCCCATCACAGTTCCTTATTCTGCAAAATTTCCCCACCACTATCGTCCTAACTTTGTGCCTTTAAGTCAAGCCATTCAAAAACAAAATTCGCATTAACCTGAGCAATCTGCTACCGGCCAGACTGTCTCTCTTTGTTCCCGGTTTCGGCAAGGGTCGAGCGACGTGGTGCTGCCCGGATTTTTCAGAATCTGCTACCGGCCAGACTGACTCCCTTTTTCCCAGTTTTCGGTTAAAATCGAGCGACGTGGTGCTGCCCGGATTCGCCTAAATCTGCCAGCGGCCAGACTGACTCCCTTTTTATCCGTTTCCGATAAATAAAAGTTGAGCGACGTGGTGCTGCCCAGATTTCTCAAACCCTTGCCCGTCCGTAGTTCGGTATGCCAAATCCTCGTGTGTGAAACGGTCCGGACGTAAAATAAAAACTCCTATCCGGACTGGGGGCGGTTTATTACCGCAAAAAATTAAATTACAAGCAACAGAATCGAGAAATCGAGAGAAAAAATGTTATCTTTCCGAATCTCAAAACGGAAGGGAACAATAAATTTTCTAAAAGGTTTCGGTTCAATTCCACGAAAGGGACGACATATTTCCGTACCCCTTCGTTGAAGTGAACTCGATGAGGAAGTCGCAATCGCGGGAATTTTGTAACAGCCGTTACAAAATTCTGGTGTGGTGATTCCTCACTATTGAAACTTTTTTCTATAAAACCGATTATCTCCCATCATGCAAAATGACTTTCGACAACGAAGAGACCCACGAAATCTCTTCAAGCCCCCACCGACATCTTGAGAACCTGACAGGTCTACACTCCAATATCCAAGCACCCAACCAGACAGTAAATGTGGATACTGCTGCGGCTATGGCTTCCGTTCTGGAATGCATGACCCTCCAACAAAGTACGTACCACATTCCACAATTCGATGGGAAAACTCCTAAATTAAAAGAGTTTCCGCAAGACATAGCGAACGGGGCCGTATACATCACTGAAGCAAATGAACATGGGTTCATTAAGATTGTCCTAAGCAAACTAAAAGGAATCGCGAGAAACAGTGTTAGGGACAAACGGTTTAATAAGGTGAACGATTTAATCACCCACCTTAAGAAGCGGTTTGCCCCTACCAAAAAGTACCAATGGTACTTCGAAAATATCGTGAATCTTCGAATGCGTCAAAATGAATCAGTCCGAGATTACTACGACCGTGTGCAAGGCCTACTGAGTGGCGCCAGACACGCGGTGGAAGAAAAATACACTAAGATCTACAACCCCGGGCACCGAGACGAAATAATGGAAAGCTCTATTATCATGGGACCCATGACGGATGTAGCACTTGACGCATTCGTTAAAGGATTGCCGGACGATATGTCGATATTCGTAGACACCAGGAACCCAAAGGACCTGGGAGAAGCCCTCGATCATGCCCTGCACATCGAGAACTCGAGAGGAATAGGAATCACGCATCAGCGTACCACATTTCTCAAGGGAGAGAACTTGCCTCGGCACGACAACGCTCACCATGCCCTTACTCGAGACAAATGGACACTTCTGGGCCCTATGCAAGGCAAATGGACGAAAGAAGCAGGAGAGAATTAACCAAGGTTGAGAACAAAGGTCACTCGTCAAACATGGTGCACGCCAGTTATTCTACCTCGGTTGATTACCAGTCTCGATACGCCCAGTATCCTCCTCCATACCCATATCCCTATTACCCTCCATATTTTCCTAGCCATTTACAACCATACCCTCCTATCTCATCTTTCTCCAGGGGGCACCCTCCCACTCATGATTCTGGAATGAGTCCACCCTGGCAGGGATATGAGAAATTTAAGGGAACCACGACCCCGCCCCCAAGGTCCAGTTCACCCAGACCTCCAAATAATTTAAATTCAAGGCCGACTCTTATTACGGACGTGGCAAAGAGTCAACCAGATCCACAACGTCCCTCAAAGCAAGTCCAATTCAAGGACAATACAATCGGGTCCTACGAGCGGGAACCAAAATAGAAGGATCCCCTGTGATCGCTCTGACTGCACCCGAATTCAAATTTCAGAGGTCCAGATTTTTGGCCGACCCAGGATCCGATGTCAACCTCATAAAAATCCAAAGTCTGCTTTCCGAGCTACATTATGAGCCTCACCGGGCTGTCCTGCTGACGGGGATCACTCTGGAACCGGTGAAGACAATCGGAACTGTAAAAATTACCTTATTTGATTCACCAGCAAAATTCCACTTAGTGGACAATGATTTCCCCATATCCCCCGAAGGAATCATAGCGAGGCCCTACTTGAGGCAAGACCAAGCGCAATTATCATTTAGGCATAATACCTTGGTCACAATCTCCAACCCTGTAGACCCAATCCCATTAATTGATAAGGAATCTCAACAAGCCAAAACACTCCTCAAATCACAAATTAAGCCCTTTTCTCGAATCCTAACCATCAAGGCTAGGACTAGACAACCAATAGTCATCGACATCCTTAACCCGGAAATTAGAGAGGGATACCTACCCCGCATTGTTTGAATGTGGGTAAAGCAACTGTTTCCAACTCTAACGGTGTCTACCACGTCCTGGCAATAAACACACTAGAACAAGATGTAGACGTGGAGATACCTGCTCAGGAAATTCTCCCCTACGACTGTATCGAACCCCATGATGAAGAATCAACTAACTCAGAATCCGAGTATCTCGTAAATGATCTACAAAGCAGATTCGGGGATTCCTATCCAAATCGAGTTGAAGTGATCAAGGGCACCTTACGTATTTCGCATCTGACTACGGAAGAACAGGATTACGTTCTCCGGTGGATAGACGATTACGCCGATGTGTTCCATATAAACGGAGAACGACTCTCCGCTATCCATATAGTCAAACATAGTATTTCCCACTACTGGAAATGACGTCATTGCACGAAAACAATATCGTTATCCCAACGAGGCTGCCGACCAGGTGGCCCTTCAGATCCAGACTCAGTATGATAGCGGCATCATAGGCGATTCAAAGTCTCCTTATAACTCGCCCCTTTGGATAGTTCCGAAAAAACTTGACTCGTCAGGGGAAAGAAAATGGAGGGTGGTGGTCGATTTCCGTGCCCTTAATGAAAAGATCATCGGGGACGGATATCCCCTCCCAAATATCACCGACATCTTGGACCATCTAGGGGATGCGCAGTACTTCTCTGTATTGGACTTGGCCAGTGGGTTCCACCAAATCGAAACCCACCCCGACGACAGAATTCAGACAGCGTTCTCGACCCCCAGGGGGCATTTCGAGCACATACGCATGCCCATGGGGATTAAGAATGCCCCTGCCACCTTCCAGCGATTAATGGACACCATCCTGAAGGGCATGCACGGCACTGAGGCATTCGTATATCTGAACTACATAGTAGTCCACTCAAGAGACCTAAAGGAACACGATATTAAGATGAGAAGGCTATTGTACCGCCTCCGGGCGGCCAACCTCAAACTGCAGCCGGATATGTGCGAGTTTCTGCAATAAGAAGTGGCCAATTCCTCGGACTATCGGGCTATTACCGAAGGTTCATCAAGGATTACGCTCAGATGGCTGGGCCCTTAACCGACATTTTAAAAAAGGAAGCAAAATGGCTATGGGGAAACCCGCAAGAGGAGAGCTTCCGTAACCTATGCAACTCTCTATGCAATGAACCTATCCTTCTATATCCCGATTTCAGAAAAACCATCAAACTCACCACCGATGCCTCCTTGCATGCCGTAGGGGCAATACCAACACAAGAAAAAGGAGGGCTGGATATGCCTGTTGCATATTTTTCTAAGGCAATGAATAGCTGCCAAAGGAGATACCCTAAGGAAGAACAAGAATGCCTAGCCATCGCTCTGGCTCTAGAACATTTTCGACCCTACTTGTACGGTAGGGAATTCATACTCGCATGTGATCACGAACCAGTTCACTGGATGAG
Source organism: Andricus kollari (assembly GCA_932074435.1). Classification (NCBI taxonomy): domain Eukaryota; kingdom Metazoa; phylum Arthropoda; class Insecta; order Hymenoptera; family Cynipidae; genus Andricus; species Andricus kollari. The sequence continues at coordinate 6,646 of CAKNWW010348724.1, read as the reverse complement.
GTACATCCTTAACCCTGGAGCGAGGCTACTCCACTGGCGGCACAAGTTTAGAAATTATCAGTATAGGTTTGAGTATCGCCAAGGTAAGCTGAACAAGGTCGTTCAGGCACTATCCGTAAACCTTGCCACTCTGGACCAGCCCCCTGTGCCTGAAGAGGAAGCTAAGGGCGGAAAAAGGATGGGCCAAACCTCCAAATTGCCCGTCGATTCCGGAGACCCAGACTCACCCTCGGATCTGGCCCCGACTGAAGAGAGAGAGAGAACAGGGCTAAAATACTAGTCCTCACTCGCTCACAGGGTTGCTCCAAGAAGGATAATCCAGTTCCATCAACCTCGAGTGACCCTAAGGGAATCACTCAAACGAAACTAGTCAGACAGAAAAAAAAGGAAGACCGGCAATACCACGAACTGTCACCTTTCAGCCCGAGAAGTCCAGGTTCGTTAACCCCTAGTCTGTACCTCGTGTTTCGGACGAGAAGCTAACAAGGAAGAGAGGGAGACCAAGGAAAGTTCTGGACAATAACCCTCTAGATAAGGGTTATACACCAACAGGGGAAATTCCCGCCCCCAAGCTAGACGAACGTTCTATTGGTAAACGAGTGATCAAGCGTCGGGAAGATGAAAGGTCTCAAATCCCAAAAAGCGAATCATTAACTGCCCCCTCTTCAGACGATGAAGACTCAGACCCTTCCGACGCACCCGTTTTTCGAAGGTCCCATAGTGTACTTCCAGACTTAGAAATCGGGCAGGGCCCCCTAAGGAGCCGTGAATCTCCTAAAAGTGCTCCACCCCGAGTTGATGCCCCTAGTCCTTGGCTCACTCCCCTTCAGAACACTTTTGTCGATGTGTATTTCGACGGGGCGTGCATTTACCAAGGCGACGCTACGCCTAAAGCAGGGATAGGTGTCTGCTTTGGACCCAATCATCCTCTCAACGTCTCTAGGCTGGCGCAAGGACGCCAAACTAATAACTCTGCCGAAACAGAGGCCGCCACAGTAGCTGCTCAACAAGCCCAGGCGGCGGGCATCAAGAAACTCTGGCTAAAAACCGATTCCAAGTTTCTGGTTAATAGCGCCACTGAATGGATTGCAAAACAGGAGGCCAATGACTGGAAAACTTACGAGAATAAGCCATTGAAAAACCGCGCTGAGTTCGAGAAGATGAAAGCTGCACTTGAACCACTGGAGGTGATGTGGGAACATGTTCAAGGGCATCAGGGAATCCTCGGCAACGAAATGGCTGACCAATTGGCTAGAGCAGCGGTCGAGAACTTACCCGTCTCCCAGGAAAGCGAGGCAAAATCCCCTCCCAAATCTACCACAATCCATGTACCTCCTAAGATTCCTAGTAGCGACAACGACGACGACACGGTTGAGGATTCAGATAAAGATCCTCCACCCCGTATGAAGGTTTTGAAAGAGGATCTTCAGAAGTCATTTTCGCAACTCAACAATTCCATCCAGGATCGCGGACTTGCCAGCTTCGACCTAGCTCAGGACTCTTTAGCCTGGGACCACGACGAGCTAGACCAAGGTCAGCCGCTCTTGTGCACCTAGATGTCAGAAGGAAAACAAGATAAAGAATTGTTAAAAAACCTTGAAGCCCTTGACCCCTGTAGAGAATACGACGATGACGAATTCTCGGAACGGGTCAGGAAATTCTTGGAGGCTCATGAGAGGAAAGTGAGCTCAGCAGTCGTAGAGGAGGCCATTTCCGTAGATCCCCGGCACTACCAACAAACCTCACCAAAATCTCTGGACAAGGAAACACCGAACGAACCCACCCACGAAGAAATTTCTCACCTAACCCCTGCTCACCAGAAAAATCCTGACACAGACAGAAGAAGCACAGTCCTATTCAAAGACATCCCCGAAATACTGAATCCACTTCCTGGGTCTCCAATAATTGAAGGGCTCCCAAGAACAGATCGAGTGTTATCCCCAACCCCCGCCAATGCTGGCGCACAGGGCGGATCCTCAACCCCCTTTCCAAGAACGGTTGTAGCGCAACGTTTGAAAAAGCCGGCGGACCATTCCAAAGGAGAACCAGGTCTAAAACCGCGACGATTACCTTTAACATAAACCCCAGTACAAGCTGCGACCGGTCATCACCCTTTTCCCGAATCGACGTTGACCTGCCCTACGTGGATGACGATGTCACCTACCCCTTACCCATTAGAATCCCATCGGACGAAACGAGCCAATCTAAATTATGCATAGACGAGCCCAATATTGTACACCAATGGACCGAACCGTTGACCTTCAGGCGTGACAACTATGCCCACTTCCTCTCCGAAGACTGCGAACCGACCAACCCCATTGCTAAGCTCCTCATCGCTACCAACCGTCTTGACACTCAAAACATATGGGAACGCAGGCCGCAGAAAGGTCAGGTTCTGGTCACTCCGCACAGTCGACACAACACATATTCTGTTGTGATAAAAAAACAACACGCGGATAACGTCGATTGGAAGGACGTGACCTTAGGATTAAGGAACCTTCGCCTCGCCTTAGAGCAAGATGACCAAACATCTTGTCGAATAGCCAACTCGGGAGACTTACTCGGACCATTAACTCAAAATAAGATGACTGAGTTATTGGCAAACGCCTTCTCGGGAAGCAATATAGTAATCATCCTCTGTCATGGAAAAATCGAAGTCCCTCCCGTGGCATTAAGAGCCAAAATAATCGCGGAATATCATGGGATCCTAATATCTGGACACAAGGGCATCACAAAAACATACCGACGTATCAGGGAAAGTTATCATTGGCCCGGATTACGAGAACAGATTGGCGAATTTATCCGAAATTGCCGAAGCTGCCTGGAGCAAAAACTGGTACGCTCTAGAACCCGTGAGCCCATGCTTATCACTGACACGCCGGGTGAACCCTTCGGCAAAGTGTCCCTCGATACCGTAGGGAAATTGCCCACTATTCCTCACGGCAATAGACACATCCTTACGATGCAGGATAATTTTACTAAATATTGTATAGCGGTAGCCATACCGAATGTAAAAACAACCACCATTGCACACGCCGTTGCGACATCTCTGTTCTCACAGTGCGGTGCACCCCGAAGTATCGTCACCGATAGAGGTGGAAGCTTCGTTAGTCAAATTATGAGGTACATTGAGAAACTCTTTGGCGTAGAACAAATAACCACGTCAGGATACCGACCTCAGACCAATGGGTCCCTCGAAAAAAGTCACAACGTGCTGACCAACTACATTAAGCATTACGCTAACGATTATGACGACTGGGATCGACTACTCCCGTTCGCCATGTTCGCGTATAATACATCAGTGCACGAGGCGACCAATTTTACCCCCTACGAACTGGTTTTCGGGCGAGTGGCTCGAGCGCCAAGTTCCTTCCCCCAAGGGGAAGAACTCGAGACATATGGCACCTATTTGCGTGATCTGATAGTCCGAATTTCTGAAATTCTGAAGATTGCTGCCAGTAATTTAATCAAGGCGAAAAACCGCTCCAAGGAATTCTATGATCGAAAGGCACTATGTCTTCAAGGAAGTAAGTGAGGGAAAATTTGACAGTCGAGCAACCGGGCCGTATGTAATAAGAGGGTTCACAGAAAACAACAATGTGGTCCTCGAAACAGAGACGGGTGAAGGTTTCATCAAACACAAGGATTAACTGAATGTCGGTCGATGCTAAGTTGCGAACGAACTTCAAGGAAGAATCTAAAGACAGAATATGCCCCACAAAATGTACTTTTTTCCACCCGTACAGATGTTTGATTATGCTTCGCCTTCCCTGCCGCGAACGAGGGTTATCCTGTCTTGGACTTCCTTTAATCCTTGACAAAACAAAAACAAATCTAACTCATATCATTTTTTTTAGACGAGATGACGTCCCTCTGGTTCCTGATTCCCCTGCTTTCCCTTACTGCTTCCGAAGGCCCGGACTCTCCTATTTATAGAGACACACATCTGAGGATCAGCACAGGGGTATATTACGAGCTTCTAGAATCCTTGAGACGAGCCATCGGCACTTGGAGAGTCACCGTCTTTCTAGACATGCAGAAGATCCAACGACCACTGACATCTTACGAGCTACAATTCAACCGCCTATCAGGCCTATTTGCGTCGGGGTTCGGACTACCATTTTTACAAACCATCACCGACTACGTTCTCGACGCCAAATTCCTCGTGGCCGAGGGCCTAAGAAAGGAGATCTTCGGACATACCGGGGAAATCAAAGAACGCACCGATAAGACCATTATCTCAAGTCTCGCCGCGGGAATAGGGAGCCGACAAGCCCAACCATTACTAGGGATTTTGGGAGGACTCATTGGGTCAATAGCCGGTCTAATGACGTACAATGATGGCGAAACCCTCGAGGCACAGATTGCCGAACTTTCCAAGGGCAATAAAGAAAGAACTTAAGACTAGGTAACCTTATGCGAGTCGTTGCAGAAATCAAGCCTGCTGAAGCGATAACTCGTGTGCTGAGGGCGGTAGATTCCAGACTCGACGATTACATCCGCACTGCAAATAGAATCCTGGAAGTCATCCACGCAGCGCGCATTTCCGATCCCACGACCGCAGGTGGATCTCGAGGAACTTTCCAAGATCGCTACCGTTACCACAATCTACAAAAAAGGAATCTTAAGTATACTTGTGGATATCCCGTTATTAGAACACCACCACTATCTGATGTATCAGTTGCATCTAGTGCCAGTGTTGCAATCGGTATTAAGAAACGGCTCAGGAAGTGCTTATGTCCTACCCAAATTTTCTCACATTGCTGTGGGAGAATCTCAAAGAACACACATCTTGCTGAACCGTCGAAACATAGAATCATGTAAAAGAATCTCTTATCACATGATTTGTAATAATAACTTACCCGTTAATGAGAATGCAAGGCACCCGTCGTGCGACAGTGAGCTACTCCTAAATCCTTCAACAGCAAACTTCCAGAGATGTGACATCAGGGTTACTTACGGCAGAGAATCGGAATGGATCCCTATCGACTCCCTGGACGGATGGCTTTATTCTCTAATAGAGCCCCTATCTGTCGGACTAGTGTGTCCAAACCATCCAAAAATTCTGATCGACTTAGATAAGATGGGTATAATCCAGGTTGCACCAGGATGTCAGCTTGAAGCCCTAGATAGGATAATTTATGGATCAACCAGCAAAACTAGATCCATGGAGATAATTTATGAGCCCCTCTTACACCTCAACCTGGCCGAATTGTCACCACTCCTCAGGGACTACGAGGACCATGCTGCGGAGGACAAAGAGAGGGAACATCCTATGCTGACGACAAGAACAACGATCCCACCTCAAAGGGGTATTTCCAGAGAAGACGAAAATTTTCAAAGGAACGAAGAAACGTTGAAACAGCTAGAGCAACAATTAAACGAGAATGAAGGTCAACAATGATTCACGGTTCCTATATAGGCATGGGGCTACTTACCTTGATCTTGTTCATCTATGCCTGCCGCATGAACATCGCGGCAGGTGCATCAACATTGAGGCAAGGCATCTGGAAAACACACCACCCAGACTCTCAATCCAGCCGAACTAATGGAAATGAGGGAACTTCCTCTACTCAGACGCTGTCAACCACCATCGAGGCTGCCGCTCCAAGCACGAGCAACTCTGCTTGCCAACCCACCCCCCCGGTGTCTCCAAGAACAGTAAGACAGCCGCCAGAGCCCCCGCAAACTATGGGGAAAACAAAAAGGATCCTGCTACCAACGCAACATCTGCAGCCTGTCTAGTAAGAATCAGCTAAAAGATCGACGCTATTCCAAAGAGAAAAAGACAAAAAAAAACTTTTCCTTGTGTACCGTGAAAGCAGAGGGCTGATTATCAGTGATGGAGCCTATAAAACCATTAATTTATAAAAATTTCAGATTATCATTTTTTTTTCTTCTTCTCTCTTCTTCAGGTTATAAATTATAATATAAGATTATATATGTATCATGTTAAGGATTTCGTAAATTATCCAGAACTACCAATTTCTCAAGTTATTATCAATTTTTGGAATTACAAAATAGTAAACTTCTAAGAATGATAATATTATATTATTGATCAGCAGGTCTACCCCCACTAAGTGTATCATGGTTATAGAAGAGAGAGAGAGAGAAAATCAAGGGAAAACTGTGCTAAAATCAATATAATCTATAAGTATCCAAACTAGGCTATTCATTTATACATACATAAAAAAAAAACGAAAAATATTTATATTCTTTTATGTACATGGGCACAGGAGTATGAGTGTGCATACATGAACATAGGCGTCGATAACAATCTCGACACCGCCCTTCCTCCTTTTTCGTACCCCTCTAAAAGGTAACGGGGACCCAGAAAAAGGGGGTATTTCGAAGAAAAAAAAAATTCCAAATTATGAATGTTCTAAATTATAAAGTTATCGATTTCTAAAATTACCAATTTCTAAAAATTATTAGATGATTAATTTCTCAAGATATCTATTCCTCAAACTTCTCATATCATCTATTCCTCAAACTATGAATCTCCAGAGTTGTCAGTTTCAAAAATTATAAAATCATAAATTTCTCAAATCATGAAAATTATCAATTACTGAATACAAAATGGTAAATTTCTCATAATATTTATTTCTCAAGTTGTCGACTTTCGAAATTATCAATGCTATAAATG
>CAKNWW010348723.1:0-11208 GCA_932074435.1 Andricus kollari | reverse complement strand
ATGAGTGCATTTTGTTAGAAAAGTATAAGAATTCCCGACAAATGTCAGCAGATTTGATTTGATTTGATTTTTAATATAAAAAAGTATGAAAGTGGATAGGAATGATGGATATCATATTTGATAGCATTGAATTGAATTTCTATCAACGAAGTGTATTTAAATGAATAAGTATATATGAATGTATGGGAATTACTGGGACACTAACCTACTTCGCATTAATTGAAATCAATCCAAAAGTTTGATAGAAATTAATTATCTTATCAGTGGACACCATGGGATACTTGTTTTGTCAATTGCAAAATTGAATTTCATCGCATATAGTATGAGTTCATTTATTTCTAAGATATCCTAGAAACAAAAAAAAAACATAATACATCGTGAATGACAGCACGTGCAAAATTTAAAAATTTCATGAGAAAAATGTACAACGAATATTTTTCCCGCAAATATAATAGAAAAGTTAGTTGATAAAATCTTCAAGAATCATCAAAATTGGTGCTATTCTTACGTTACGATATCTACTTTGGAGTTTAAATTCCACTTCTTAGTTTTTTAGAATTATTAAAAATCATCAAAACAAGAGGATGTATGATGATAAGAAGCTTATGAACTTCTTATTATTTCGTATATGTATGCAGGCAAGAGATCCATTTATCTTTGATTCCTAACCATAGCCGTTATTAATGCATGAAAGAATTTGAACAAGTCATTATTTAGATGAAAAATGTAATGTTAAATTTTCAATAATATGGAGTCAAATGAGAATTTGTGTAATGATCATGTAAGTATATATTTTAATTTGTTTCTCCACATTTTACTTAAATTAAAAGTTGCAAAAATTTTTGTTTTATTTTGTGGAAATCATGATTCTGAAACTCTATGTTTATGTTTTTCAGGTCTCCAATGTCATCATCAATAATACATTCCTGGTTCTTATTTCATATTCTCTTTTTTATTCTGTATCTATAATTGACATACTTCAACTTTACTTTACTGTTACACTACAGCTATACTTCTCATATATACTTTAGTAAATATTCTTACTATAAATTTATTATACTTCATACAAATATACATGAAGTGCTGGATCATCCTATATGCCATACTTTTTCTATACTATTTGAGAAACGACTTCTATAAGATTTTCCAGATATTTTCCTAGAACAATTCTACACACAAATTTTCTCACCTAGGTTTTCATAAGAAACATTTGAAACATAAAAAATTGCTTACTTGAATAATGTTGCTTCCGACCAAACTTTTTTCCTTATCACTTCTTACCAAATTTTTGAAAATGGTGCGCTTTTATTGAATAATAGCTTATGCTCTCGGGAAAGAGATTCTCTAAAACTGGAATTCATTTAATTTTCAATAATAAACAAAATATTATTAAACATATATTTTTATATAAAATTTTTCGTTCGAAAATTTGTTTTTTAATTATTTGACCTACTCATTCTTTTCGATTCTGAAACAGAACATACAAATTCTGGCATCCCAAATTGAAAATTTCAATAGTTAGAAATTGTAAGTAGTAATAATTAAAGAACGATTATTATTAATTATTTAACGACTTCCAATATAAAAAAATTGAGAAATTTTCATATTTAAGTGTTCAAAAATGAACAGTCTCAAACATTTTGTGTGTTGGAATTTGCAAAAAAATTTAATAATCTATTTTAAATTTAAGTATTTGTTATTGAGAACGTTCTCACTTCAAAAGGGTTATGTGTGAAATAGAACTTATCAATTTAAAAACGTTGAAAATTAAGCAATTTAAAATGAAAATTGTTCTAGCGTACAACGAGGCCTCCCGATTGGAGTAATGCCAAGTTAGTATACAATTCCAACTGATTATACCTAAAAAGTGATAGAATTAATTATATTCGGCATTTTTAACATAGACCAATTTTCACATTTTTATTGTTTGAAAAGGGACCTTGCTGAAATTGTATTTTACATTAAAGTTTGTTTAATTAAAAAATGTAAATAAATTGCTGAACTTTCCTTACCTAAAATATATCAAGTCTGAAGCGTATATAGAAATAAAATATTTTGAATTAGCAACATCAAACGGGCGTTACCCGCGCGTTTAGTTTATTCTCTTCAGGGGAAAAATAATTATTAACACTAGCTCAACATGATAAATAAATTATTATGAAATTATTAGAGACACATTTATAAACTACATCTCGCAATATTATATGCTTCTTCATTTCTTCCAAACTAATTCCTTCGTTTATTTCAACATGGCAATTGTTCTCGTCTCCAAGCAAAGTACTTTTTGAAATGTCTTTTTAATTTAGTACGTGGCAATCAATGTATTAAATCAAGGCTCATGGACTGGACCGGAAAATTCTCTTCATATTGAGGTGATTTGAATTAATAGTATTTTAGCAATGTATTTTGTTAATATTTTATTTTACCAAATTAATATTACAAATTATTCACACGCGGGAAGTTTTTATTAATGTTCGAATTATAAATATGCCAATATTTCCCAAAAGCCATACAGAGAAAAAACTCTTGGACATTTCCCGGTTCGAATATTCATACATGAAAAAAATGTATCCAAGTGTTGAAAACTGAACTACAAATTAAATCATTAAAAATGAATCTTTTCTGAATTCTAAGCTTCTGAAATCAAAAATTAAATATAAAACCATTATACATTTGTTAATTTTAAATTTAAGCTAATAATTTTCCAGATTATTATAAATTAAAAGCTTCGAAATTCTAATTAGTTTTGACTTGCTGAGGGCTCAAACACTATTTAAAAATAAAACATTCAAAATAATCCTAAGCATGCATATTGCACAGAACGGTCGCTTAATAGGGAAATGATCAAGAAAAACCGGGAAAGGACACTAATTTTTTTTACTTTGGCTGTCAAAATTAAATTTCAGATTGAAATTTTTTTATGAGAAACGTTTTCAGTTTTTTCAACTGTAAATATAAATAATTCAATAATTTTTTTAGTTGAGCTGTTGATTTATTCTTTGATTTAGTGTATTGAAAATGTTAAATTGGGTTTACATTTTTTAACCTAATATATTTGAAATGTGTAATTAATAAAAGTTTAAATTTTTGCAGTTAAACAACATTGTATATTAGAAGAAAAAAGTTTTAGTATTCTTTAAAAATTTTGAAAATTAGATATCTAATTTTTAAATCGAATTCAAAAATGCTTCAGTAAGAAACTTTGTGAGTCTTTTTTTCAACTGCCAGATCTTTGATAACAATTTCTGAAAATCTTTTTTGCCGATCATTTAAATTAAAAATGAAGGAATTTTATATGGGAAGCATTAAAAATAAAAAAATTTCGACTACGGAACATTGAAAATTAAACGAATCAACCATTTCAATGTTAATTGAAAAACTAACACTTATGAAAGTGAAAATTTTTTAGATAGTTATATTTTTATCTATTTTCATTTAGAACAATACAATTTTAAAATTTTTAGTTTCAAATTAAAAAAAGAGTGCAAAACAAGATTGCTATAATAACAGTTTTTGAACTGCATAACTTGAAGGCTTTCAATTCGAAATGGATTTTTCAAAAGTTGAGCTTGAATTGTTTAATATTTTTAAACATTCTGCAATAAAAAATAATTCAATTTTTGATGCCTGGTTCGAAAATCTTCTCATTTTAAGGGCTTGAATTTGATCAATTGTTTTCTTATTTTTCATTATTATGAATTTATTCTGGAAGCATTTAATTTCAACTTGTTTGATAAGAAATTCTTTGAACTGAAAATTGTGCAACGATTAAGTCTTTCAATTTTATATTCTCCAATTTGGAAGAATTTAAGAAATCAGACAATTTTGTACGTTTAAAATTTAAACCAAACAAATTAGAATATTTAGATCTAAACTTATTAAATTTCAAACTGACTAAAATTGAAACCAATCAATTTAGAATATTCGAGTTTAAAATTCTTAAATATGTATTTAGATTTAATAGTAAAATTATCCTGATATTTTGAATATTTTAATTTCAAACTACAACATTGTGAAATAGTAAATCTCGCGAAATTAGGAAAATTCAAACAAAATATTTTCGATTTTAGGCTTTTGAAGAAAAAAAAGCTTTAATTTTTAGGCCACAAAAATTATACTGTTTTAGAATTGCACATTTAAAACTAATGTCAAATTTAAACTATCTTGAATGCATGATTAATAGTACATTTCTGAGTTATAATAGTTTTCGTACAATAGGCACTGATTTTTCAATACAACTACGCTTTTAGCATAAGCTCTGTTTCACATGCTACTTTAGAAAAATCGTCTTTATTTTGACCTAATTATTCACTTCCGCGATCTGCCTTGTAATTAGATCCTTTCATAATAAAAACTGAAATTAGGTAAAGGAAATTGTTTTCCGGCATAGTGATTTCAAAGCTAAAACTCTTGTGTTGTGATGATTCTGTCACGAAATAAATAAAAAGAATAAAGAATTTATGAGGAGCAAAGTGACGTTTTAGTTCATTCTTGGTTCATTGCCGTCAGATTGCAAGCAGAGTTATATCTGCTTAATAAAAATCGCACGAATGGCAAGGTGAGGTAGGTCGATTGCGTAACGGTAAACGGTATAATCATATACTGCAAGTGCGTCAGATTTTTATAAGTGGAGCAACTGCTTTCAGGAGGTTTGGAGACTACATTTTTTATTCAGTATTAAGAAGAGCTCGATGCTTCTTTGGACGAAGTATGCGCTCGACCGGAGACTTCAATGCGTGGGCTGAAGTCCGCTTGGAATCTCGTACTGCGTGCTTTCTTCTTTCTTGGTCGCTGATCTATTTCCAAGTTGTTGCGACCTTGTGAAAACGATTTCTAAAATGCTTCTAGGATTGATGCGAATTATTTCTTTAATTTAGTGCTCAAACAATTTGAATTATTACTGTAAGGCTACGGAATACGTTTCGGAGAAGAATAAATTCAAGTTTTGGTAATAAAAGCTCATCTTTGTATTAATATTTTGATATGATTTGCAATTCTTAAATTATACTATTCTTTCTTTTCAATGATAACCAATATCATAAGGAGGATTTTTGAATATCGGAATATGGCTAAAGAAGTTATATTTCATGTGACTGAAAATGGAAGAAAGCGGCTACAGATGGCACCACTTTTCGCAGAGGGCATTGATGATTATTTTACATGATCTCTTTCTTTTTCAAACTTTGAAATAAATGTTCTGGCTAGTCAATTGTTCACATGAAAAGAGGTTTAAATTTGTTTGAAAACATTAGAATTTCTTTGTTATTGAAGAATTTTCGTTAAAATAATCAAAGGTTATTTCTTTAAAAAGTAGAAATTACTTCAAATTTACACATGGAGCAGATATAATTTTTAGTTTGAATTATTTATTCAAACAGTGATTTTCGATCAACCTTGTTGTGGGGCAATTTTTTCTTCGTAGACAGAATTGTTAAGAAATAGAAAATACTAACCAGAGAGAAAATATAGTTTATATGTTACGCTGTCGCCTTTAATAATACAAATAATTAAGAATACATACAATTAAAGGATTTTAGGTTTGGAATCAATAAAATTAAAAATCTTTAGAATTTTTTAATGTAATTGATGTTAATAAATTTGGAATTTTTAAATTGAATATTTCATAGTTTCCATATCTACGTAATTTATTATTTATAGAACTGTTCTTAACAATTCAGTGCTTGGATTTTGCACACAAAAACTTGAAAGACAAAAAGTATTTTTTTTTTAAATTGGAAGGTAGAAAGTAATCATATTAATTAATGTAAGTTGTGCGTATTGTTTAATAATTTGTAACTAAAATTGCACTATCAGTTGCAATGAATTTCAGTGATAAAAAGCCTTCTGGGACGATTTTTTAATTTTAAATATAAGTTGATACAATTAAATCATTTTTATTATTATGATTAAAAATGTTTCGCACTTGATAAACTCAAGAGCCCTCAATCAATTACCATAATGCATTATGACGAAAAATTATCAATGATTGAAAATGTATATAGAAATAAAATAACGAAATCAATCTATGAAATCAGAATTGTCATCGTGATTCGTGCTGCTGTCAAATTTAATACCACTTAGGAGCATACCGACGTTAGCTCGTTATGATAAACATTATAATTTGGATAATCGATTGGGATTCATCATGACTTTTTATGTCGAATTATTGATGAACTAAAAGTTCGGAAGAATATTAATTGAGTGGTGTAAATTTTGTACACCCCCTCCCCCTTACCAGGTCACCCCAAATTTTAGAATTGATATCATCTCTATATTTAATTATTGTTTAAGAGCACACTTCAACTTAATTCTCTTTTTCAAATCCCGTTCCCACTGCGTTTTTAAACATGGAAAATAGGAATTAATTTTTTTTATTTTGATTTTACTATTTCATTAAATTTCTCAAAATAAGAGTTTAAAATGGATCTTATGTAGTTTAAAAAAAAAGGAATTGTTATTTTTGCATTGGGTGTGCATTTCAATTATTACAATATTGTATCAGATAGTTCCAGAAAGTAGTAAAACTAGGTAATTAAATATGATGCAACAATTACATTCTTTTATTTTCCGAAACAACACAATTTGAGACAATGTACAACAGAATAGACAATTTCTTAACTGAACAGGATGTTGGTCAATAATACAAAGTGTCCACAAGTGCTACAAAAAAATACCTGAAAAATGTATATTACAACTCAGGTATATTTCTTTGGGACAAGACGTACACGCTGTTCGCCATTATTTTTTTTTTAAACAACATTGGTCTATTCAACCATCAACACATGGAATGCGAGCATACAACAAATAATAAATAATTATCAATACGTCTTAAATAAAGTAATGATTAACGAAGTAGCTAATGGTATAAGGAGTATTTCGCGGGTACTGGCTTCCTTGTCGATTCGCTGTAGAATGTACGACTATTTATGGAATAGCAGACATACAGACAGAGGTAGGTTTCGAGTAAGAAGTAGGGCGAGGGCTCCTGACCCACGCGATGAAAGAAGAAAAGTTGGAGAAAGGGACAGCAAAGTTTCGAGAGGTACGATACATGAAGAATTAGAAGTAAGACAAGAATAATAGGAAATAGGAAAATAAGAAAGATCGTGAAACAGGAAATATCGCAAAGTACGAAAGTAGGAAAGATCAAGAAGTACGAAAAATCCAGATCTAAGAAAGATCGAGAAGTAGAAAGTCCCGCGGAAGATCGTAGAAAGTTGAGAAGGAAGAAGGTCACGAGAGAAACTGAGCAAGAGGTTCAAGAAGAGAAAGAAAGAAAGGAGAATGGAAGAAGGAAGAAGAATGTAGAAAACTTTCTATTTCAAGGTTCAAGGTTTTTGCGATGGTTTATGGGCACTGTAGGCGATTTCGTGAACGTCTTGGGGCAAACTTCTGGCCCATCCGTGTCCACTGCTGGATCCACCACTACCACCACCACCACCGCCACCTCCTGGATAGCCTCCGAAATCTGCACCACCACCTCCACTGGAGAATCCTCCATGACCACCATCGTCGTGGCTCACGTGACTACTGGCTCCATGGTGTGGATGTGCAACTACTTCATATGTCACATGCTTCTCCTTAGCTGCAAGCAATTTTTTAAGTCCAATTATGGATGAGATCACTAAGGCGATTTTGCCTATTAAGAGAGCCTTTCCAGCAATCAGCGCAATTGCACCTAAGGCCAGGGGTAATAGAGCTGCTGCCTTAAGAGCCACCGCCATCATGATTGGTCCCAAGATTTTTTGGGCCTTTTCTGAAAAAAGAAACAATAATTAATTTTTCTTTCGAAATATAGTCGGTTCGTTAAAGCACAATGAATACTTTTGATCAAATCTTTTATAATATTAGTAATATTTGTAAATATAATACAATTTGGAAAACAGTAATTAAAAGACATAAAATGTTTCAGGTAGCTGGCTATCTGGAGCTAATAATGCTCTCAAACTTGACCCTTTTAATGAAGAGTATCAGGAAATGCAGTTTCATATATCGCAATCCATATTTATATCGTAGTAAAGTTTAAAATTAGGCTCCACAGACATTTCAAGCATGATAAACGCGCTACAGAAGGCTAGCCATGTGTAATACGCATTGCAAGTCGAGCAAACACGTTAATAAATGACTGACGTAATATCCGATGCATGAAGTTCACTTGTCACAAACTGAATGTTCAATCAAATGAAAAGCATTATTAAAATTAATTAACACTTTGATATCTTTATCCAAATTCAATTTTCAATTTATGAAAGCAGATACTACAGATCAAATCAGGCCACACTGAATAAATCTAGTCAAAATATGCATTCGATTTCAAAAGTGCAACAATAACATTTCATCGATCAATTTGCATATTCTTAGTTTGAGCTGGATTCTAGAAGCGTTGAATCGACCAGCTCTAAATCTATTATTTATCGAATATTTCACTCGTATTGTAACTGATTAGTTTTAAGCTAATTTGCAGGAGATTGCGGTATGAATTCAATGAAGCAGAAAGAATGTAAAAAACGACAAAGCACGATGGATGTAAGCGATTAATGGAATATTCTGGAATTATTCTCGAGGCTATTAATCTGAAATATCTAAAGTGGAATAGGCGAAGGTCAAGAAGAAGTACCTAGCCGACCAGGAAGGAAAGTGTGTCAAAAATCTCGCATGGCGAGATTGTCCCTCTTCCTTTTTTTTATCTGTCTTTCTCCGCTTCGCATTACCTCTCTCGCATTATTATTCGATCTCTCTCAATTGATATCTCTCTCATTTTATATCTTTCTCTTTACACTCTTGGCGATCTTATGTTTCTCATACGAGAAGTTCAAGGGGAAGTGGAACCCGTTCTTCAGTGGGTCAGCGTCTGCAAGTGAGATCGTCTTCAACGTCTCTGTCGCAGCTGCTATTTATCGTGACCACGAATGCTAAGCATCCTATGTACATGTGTGGCATTTCTTACGTGACAAAGCAATATGTAGGTAGACAAATCAGTTTGCAGTCGAGTGAGTACAATTTGATTGTTTGAGTTTCTTTTCAAAGGATAGTACTTTGAATACAATGATTCGTTGGTACTCGGAATTCAATTGAGAGTATTAAATTCAGAAAATGTAGTCCGAGTCCCGGGGCGATTCCGTGAAATCAACATAAAAGGAGTGTAATAATGGACTAGTCTTTATTCATATGGGATGATTTTGACCTTAATTCCTTTTCGTAAGTTTGTTTTGGTGAATACGTGAGAGAGAACTTATGACTCTTACAAATGGAAATTTGCAAAACCAAGACGATTTCAAGACATTCTGTTGGATTAAGTCCAATGTTTACCGTTAAATTGATAGTCAGAGCTTGCTATAAATTATAATCAAAGGATTCTAGGTACAGTAAAATTAAATCAGAATGTAAATTTGCAGTTACATTTTCAATATTTCAACTGTAAAGTTAATTAGTAAGCAATCAGAAATAAAGTTTTCAATTATTTCCGGTTGGTTGATATATGAATTGGAGTCCAGTGAAGCAGTTAGGGAAGCGTTAATTACGTTGAGGTAAGCATTTCAAATAGAAGATTGAACTTTAATGAAATAGATGAAACTAATTAATTGAAAATTATACATTTCAATTCAATGGGTTAAGATTGATACTTGTTTAGAAACTACTTCTGACAATAATACAAAACAAGAATACCCGTATTGAAAATCACATTAGATAACTTTACAGTTCAAGTGTATCGATAACATGTTTTATAAACTTTTAGTAGATAACAAATTGTTGAGTAATCATACATATTATTATTTACTTAGTAAAAAATGCAATGTTAATAAGCATCTGAGAATATTTCATACTATTTGATCTCCATTATAAGCTACGAATAATATAAATATTGGATTAAATAGCCTGGTACTGGAATTATTACAAAAATTTTAAAGTTTAGTTGAAAGTAATAAGATAATCTGATCAATTTTTAATGAAAAAACTATAAGTAGTATACATTTCATTTTAAGAACTATAGTAACCTTACAAAAAAATTGTAGTCCCTTTATGAATTATTTTTAAATCCCTTAAGCATTACTTAATGTTTATGATTCATCAAGTACAATAGTTTGAAAACAAAATTACAAATCTTGACAAATGTTTTAATAATCTTGAGCATTTTATGTGATTTAATATTCAAGTAATGATAAATTCTGTTGACATGATACCAATAATTCCAAACCTCTTTCAAGATTTTATAAATTTTTTCGTAGGATTATCAACGTAATTTTGTATTACTAGAAAATTTCAAAAAGCAGTAATTGAACAAATTCAGGTTTCGTTCTTACATGAACCGTTGTATGCTTAAAATGGTATTCTCACTTCATAAATACAATTTTACAATCAAAAATGTGAAAATAATTTTTTGATTGAAAATTAAGACAAAATTATCGGACAAACAAGGAATTAATTTGAATAGTAACTAATTACTCATCAAATATTGCGCAATAATTATGTTATCACAATATGTTTGTTTTTGGTAAATTTGTTCATTCAAGGCCAGTCTATAATTTGCAAATCAAATAAATTAGTTTATAGATTAACTTGAAAAAATTCTCTAGTTTTCAATACAACTACTTTCCTTCATTGCAAGAGATTCATTATATATTCAATAATAATCCATTATCATTTGAACATTATTTTGGCCTCTTATCAATAATAAAAATATGAATTTATTTATATACATTATATAAAAATATGAATATGAATAAATATGAAATATATTATTTTTTCAATGCTTGAATTTTGTTATTTTAAGATCAGGTAACTACATTTTTATTTTATTATTTCTTCCAAAAATTCAAAAATATGGTTGAATGTTCAGTAAATTTGTTAATTTAATTACTATGAAATACTATACGTACGTCTGGTACATTTAAATTCTTTACAGACGTTTTGAAAATATGTTCGTGGCTATTTATCCAGATTTTTAGGAAAAATAGTGAAAATCTTACAACTTGATTGGTGAAGTTTGAAAATGGAAGGGGAATCTGTCCGTCCCGCGAAGGCTATTCGTTGGAAAAGCTGGACGAATAGCCATTGCATATAACAACAATTCTATTGCTAAATTTATCATATACCTATTTTTAACAATTTATTTTCAAACGAAAGTTTTACTTTAAAAAATAATTTTTCATTATACAAAAATCTTTAAAAAAATAAATTTTTAAATAGTTACTCACAGGGACCCGAAAA
>CAKNWW010348702.1:0-11046 GCA_932074435.1 Andricus kollari | reverse complement strand
TGCAAGTCTTTCATTAATTGCAGATCCTGAACTGGGCCTTTGTCTGCTCGTGGAGCTTCAATCCAATACTTGATGTAAATTAACACCAGGAAAACACAAATCTTCCTACAAGCAGATTCTTCCGCTGAAGACATAAGGTATTCCTTTCGCAGAAGGAAAATTTTCAGGCAGTAAATGGCTTTTGCCATCCACCTTGCCTAATGCATAGCACCTGAATAAAAAAAAAAATTCCACGCTTTGGGATGCCGCCCAAGAATATTACCGCCAGCTCAAGAGTCTCCCTGAACTCCTTCCGGCAGTAATCGTCTTTCAGTTTCTTCATGAGAAAGACCAGGATATCTTCTTCCTTATTCTGTAGGACTTTTTTTACATGTGGGTCGTTGATTCCAGGTTCGTAGTTCTGGAATCTAAACTGGCCCACTCATCCTGAAATCTTTTGAAGAATGGAATGGATGGATGTGCTTGTTTCCCGACCTTTACTTCAAATGCATTCTTCAGGAGAATCTCTGGAATATGATGGCTGCACATGAAATATAAAAGATGCCTTCCTGTTTTCTCTTTCAGCAAAGTACAGACACCGTTTTGCACACCACTGTTAGCTGCTTCCGTCTTCAGCAGTAAATATTACGGAAAATCGATCAACCATTTCTTTCCCTGTCAGAGAGGGAAGCAATTTTCCATCCCAGTGTACGATAAATGCTTTGTCCGTAACTTTTCCGTACTTTCGTCGAATGGTTTTTGCGTACTGAGCGCGAGATTCTTCTCGAAACCTGCGGATTGAAGATCGACTGACGACAACACTATTAGGATCGGTGCCGAAAGATTCGCAGGCAGCCACTAAGATACGTGTGGCTTGTCAGTCACTTACCTTAGTAGCGTCTAGAGCTGAGACAAGCTTTAGTGACATAATCATTTGCTTTGGTTCAAATGACGTCCCTTCTGCATCTTAATCTGAATTTATACAAGGAGTAAAAGATTGACCTAGAAACATGGGTGGTGCAAAATCAGGCTCTGCGGCATGGTCATCTTTAGCCATTTGTCGTCTCTCTTCCAGCGAAGCACTGCTAGAACTGGATGACTGCTGCATTTTCGAAATATGAATTGAAATTAAGAAAATATAAATTTTAAATTATTGGAAGACATAATAAGTAAATAACTTAGACCGGTGTAAAGAACCAATTAAAATTACAGTTATTTAGACTCGCTTGCAGTGTATTTTGTTAAGAAATCTGGAGAAAGGATATTTTCAATTATTTTTCAATCAAGGGTCAGTATTCTCGAAATAGCAGGGTTTTAAAATAAGCACGTACTTATAAAAAATTCTTACTACTAGTTTATTTAGTTCGTCATTTTTCACCAAAGAGATGAATTTCCTACTAAAATTATGAATCTTCAACGCAAAAATTGAATTTTCAAGAAAGTAGTTCAATTTTCAACTAAGGATTTAAATTTGGGACCTATAAATATAAAATTTCAATCGAAAATATAATCGTTTAAACAGCCTATGTGAACATCTAATCATCAGTATAAAATCGTCTTTTATGTGACAGAAATAATTTTCACTAACAAAACCGCAAGAAAGTCATAATTACCGCGAAAAACTAGCAAAACACATTTTTTCACTTACGGGGTTTGATTTGGGAACCTATAAAACAGACTTATGGTGTCGGTGTTTGAAAAGTGATATTTTATTCGTATTCTATGACTAATTGTGAAGAGAAATTTTTAGTTTGAACACGATTGAGATATTATTGAGGATTCTCAATAAGATTCACAAAAACGTATTTTTTTCTTATAAGACATACATGTTAAATCTTGTTAGACCCAATAAAAATTAGAAAAAAAAAATTTTGGACCACCTTATTGTTTATACATATGATAAAGACCCTTTCAGATGATTGTCCAGAGGTAAACATGTTACATCTTTTGAATTAAAAACCCACGTAATATATTACATACCATGTGAGTGTGTCTTTGCCTATATTGGGCTAACTAGTAGGTGCATGAAACTTAGAATTTGAGAGCATGTTAACAATAATGCCAAAAGACCGGCGAGAGGATGGGTCTTCTAAAAAACCCCTTTTTTGTTTACGATTCTATCATGAAAACAAATTACAATCTTATTCATATATTAGTTGTGGCCACGGTGTTTATACATTGATGGAGTGAGTATTGGCGTCTTATTTTTTATTGTGCTGGTAGAATCCTTCTCCGCTCTAAGTCAAAGGGCTTTCTACCTGCTCACATAGTTAATTCTGAAACTAAATTTCATTCTAACCATCCCTTGCGCAAAAACACGTACAGAAAAGAGTGTATGGACTTTAAAATTAAGACTTTGAAAATTGAAATTACTGACATTAACCATCGCATTAATCAGATTGGCTCGGAAATACTACAATGTTATTTTAAGAATAGAAAAGTAAACAAAAAATGTATTATAAACCTAACGAACACTAATATACCAAATGAAGTTAACTGCTTCCTGAGTTTAGGTCCTAAATTTTGTATAAATTCTGTCAACAAAGGTAAAACGGTTGAAAATACGTTATCTTGTATAGAAGATAAAATTAACATAATACCTGCTAAGACGTTCCTAATCAACAACAGGAACCTCATGGTCACTAATGCCGGCAAAGACAACATTTCAGTTATAATTGACAAATCTGATTATAATAAAAAATGTCAAGAGCTCTAGTCAGTCAAGCAGGTTTACATACCTGTAAATAAAGATCCTACTAACAAGATTCAGAATGAACTTAATTCAATGATTGGAAAATTATTAAAAAACGCACATATAAACAGCGATCTTTCTAGATATCTCAAAAGTTACAACTCTAATGCACCAAAATTTGATGGCCTGCCAAAAATTCATGAACCACATATTCTGATGAGACCTGTCACATCTTTCTGTGGATCTCCAACCTATTATTACTCATTTTATTAGCAATCAGATCAAGAAGCTCTTATAGCAGAGTGAATCCCATGTAAAAAATAGTTGGGATCTCATCAGTAAAATTAAAAGTTTTCACATTCCAGAAAGCCTGTTGTCAACAAAGAAGAATTCTCTGAACTGAAATCCGCTTTAGAAGCCTTACTGGTGACATGAAATTATGTTCTTTGCAAGCGAGGTATATAAGGAAATGAAGCATACGAACTGGCAAATGAAGAAAGAGAGCAAGATTCCGTGCAGGAAACCATCACGTTCCGCACAGAAACGTTAAGCATTCATAAAAAGGACGCGAACGTTTATAACGACTGAGACAGACTGCTCCCATTTGCCATGCTTGCGTACAACACGTCGGTTCATGAAGTAACGGAGCGACTTCTCGACAAATCAGATTATCAAATCTATCATATTCATTCAATATCCGTACCAAAAGATATATATGTAACCAGCCCTGCCCGGGCGTATATAAATTTTAGTTCTAGATATATCGCCGTAGATTAATCTTGAAGAACACACATCCTATTGACTGAAGATCAATTTTTAGAATCTAAGTACCATCAGCAATATCATCTTTGCATACAAAATGTTATCATCCACGAGACGTCGCCCAGTAAAACTTGCGAAAGTGAGCTGCCTCTCCACCAAACACAAGACACGTTTAAAATCTGCCATATCAAAATTTCATACCAGAGGGAATCATATTGGAACTATTAATAAAAATTCAGTTATAAAAATTTGAAATAGTCCAACTACCTCCACGCTGTTTATTACAAACTGATACCTGAACTTTAACCAGTCTTTCAGTCAACTAACATTCTACAGAGTTCATTTATGAGCCAACTCTAAATTTAGACCTTACAGAAATATCACCTGGCTTTGGACACAATAGCAAGAAGATTAACATGGCGGATTTAATGCTTAATAGATCATCAAAAAGAGACGTTACCTACCTGAACAAAAAATGTAGAATTTTTATTGGAGATCCAGAAGAAGTTAGAGGCATTCAGTGATCACTAGGCATTCCGCCAAAATTATTGAACCCTTCCTCGTGAATCTTATGTTGGATTAGGTTTATTAACAACCCTGAAACCATTCACCTATTTTTTTCTCTCTCAAATCTCAATAGTAATATTATCCTGTGTCGCTTGTATTAGCGCGAATTCAAATCAGATCCTTTCCAAGGAGATCATCCAGCGGGCTCCTAAAAAAGCAGCCAATACATCAAAAGTATCGATGATGCCCCTGCATAGGTGAAACTACTGGTGCAAATGCTACAACTCATGCGGAGTGATTAGTGACTGTGAGTGATAAGTATGAAGAAAAAGAGAAAAAAATGCCCCTAAGAGTTCAAATGCAAAAATTGCAAAATTTCGAAAGTGGAAGTGTAACATTCAAATCTCTGTATTAGGTTCAAACCACTACGCAGAAGCAGCTGGAATACAATCTTAATTACATTACTTTTTGATATAATGACTAAGGCGCTTGCGTGAATGAAGAAATTTAGAAATCACTACTAAGCCCGTATACGTATATGCAAAAAGCGTCTAAGCCAACGATAATTTAAGTGGTGATACGTTCCGAGATGTTATCTCAAAGTTTATCCCCATCCTGCTTAACTCAGAAATTTCACTCTAAGAAAATAATTATTCCAACTAGCATGGGAAAGGACTGTTCACTTTGACTTCGTTATCAAGGACAATAACAAAAATGACCAGGGTGAGTTTGTTATGTACCGTCCCGGTAGGCACATTTTCTTAGCTCCTGAAATAAATAAACTTAAAACAATTATTAATTATTAGTCTATCACATTTGATTTTAGAATTCAAAAATATTAACTTAAAGGAATCAAAGGTGTCTTTGAGTCAGGTTATGATAGTCAGCATTTTTTAGAAGCCAACGATTCCTAATATAGCTCCCTTCCATAGTTCCTTTCCAAATTGTCTCTTTACAATCAACATCCAATAAAAATGAGCAATACTTAAAAAAATGTCCTACCTGACCTACGCATTCGTACCTTCGAGTCGATCAACCTTAAAATTCTTAGCGCAGTTCTTTAATACTTCCTGCACCGACAAGAAGTACTACGAAATCCGAAAAAGCACGGTTTCTCATGCCCCTCTGCACTGGACGCGAAACTGTGCAGGGCCGCGACTTCATTAATAATAATTAAAGTTAGTCATTTGCCAGGAACGACCTTTTCAAACGGTATTCAACGAAAGTTGTGCTTCAAACTGCACCAATGGACGGACGTTAAACACTTTCGTGTCTTTAGTCGATGGAAGATATAGCTCGAATTCAAGTGACATAACGGCGCATAGATGTGTGGCCATTTAAATTCGAAACAAGTAGAGATCGTTTCCAAACGTCGAGAATGTTTAGATTCTGCGAATCAGCTTGCTGCACCCAGAATAGAAACGGCGAATTGGTCCCAGTGTAGTTCCCAACCAAGTGAAACGGTGCAGGGAAAGGTGTGAAACTGACCACGTCTTTTCTATTCCATTTTCTTTTAATTTAAATCCATTAGAATCAAAACGAGAGGCAGTGCGGTAGTTATTCAAAAGAAAACACATTTTAGCATTGAGATTCAACGCTATCAGGGCAGCCGAAAAAGGAAACAGCTTGAGTTAATACGATCGTAGTCACGACCACACAAAATTAAACAAATTAATTAAATTAATTTGGCAGCGTGAACCTCGGGTACACAGAAGTTCATTATTTGCATTGACATACAATTTTCAAAAATAATAATTTAAATGAAAACTCGAAGAAAAAATAAAATGATGTTTCAAATTTTTAATTTAATTTTGTTCCAACTTCAGGATACAAGTATTATTATGTTCAACGTGATAAAAATTTATCATTTCCGACAAGCAATCGAATTTCTTTATCGGCGGGAAAATAGAGTCTTTGAAAC
Organism: Andricus kollari; assembly: GCA_932074435.1. NCBI lineage: Eukaryota > Metazoa > Arthropoda > Insecta > Hymenoptera > Cynipidae > Andricus > Andricus kollari. The sequence goes on along the minus strand of CAKNWW010348702.1, from coordinate 5,185 downwards.
TCGAATTTCCGGTGCTGAGTTGACTCGGGAATAAGCCCAATATATCCAATTATTCAAGTGCGCATCGTATTACTTCATGAAAAGCAGTCCTGTCGGAAGAAGAACTGGATCTGGCGTGAAGAGAAGCCTACTGAGGATGAGTCCGGGCAGGAGAAATTTGTCCGCCACTAGTAGAAGAACCAGGATTACGGTTGCCATGGAGTTCCCATTCAAACTTTAGTGAATCGTAATTTGCAAACTCTTTAATAAAACTGTTTGGGAAGATTGGGTGATTATTGCCTACTGGAGAACACCTTACTTCATCTATAGTCAAATTATCAACTGCACCGCTTATTATATTTATTTTTATTCGCGAATTATTTTCGTCTGTCGTATATATTCCATGAAGAGTCCCACTGTAATCCAATATCGCAAAGACGACACCATTGGATGTTGATAATACAATATATTCTTGGTTTGGCTTAAGCACATAGTTTGTATGACCTATTCGCACTTCAATTGGTTTATAGGCAGGAAAAACGTATCTTCGAAATTCAAATCGCAGATTCTGGTTTGTGCAAGGAATAAGCCGAACATAACCAAGTTCTTCTATTGCACATCCAAGTACTTGGACAGAAAGAGGTCCTCCCGGAGAGTACATAAACCTGGCATGAAGAGAAGGTTCTTGAGTTGAAGTGATTTCAGGTGAATGTTGTCTGTCAGTAGAAGCAGAGCCAGTGTTATGTTCGCTATTAAGATTAGATTGGGACTGTAGTGAATCATAATTTGCCGAAGCTTTTTTAAAACTTAGGGGGAAGACTGGGTGACGGCTGCCTACTGGACAATCTCGTATTTCATCTGGGGTCATAGTATCAATTGCGTTGCTCATCATGTTTACGTTTATTCTCGTTCTAGCTTTATTTGTCGTAAACATTGCATGAAGCACCCCGCTATACTCTAATATTGCAAAAATGTCACCATTTGATGTTGATAATACAATATGTTCTCGGTTTGGCACGGGAATATAGCTCCCTTTTCCTGGTCGCATCCTAATTGGTTTACCAGAAGGAAAAACGTATCTTCGAAATTCGAATCGTAGGTTCTGATTTGTGCGGGGAATAAGACGAATGTATCCAAGTGGTCCAAGTGCATATTCCAGTACTTTAGGTGAAGGCGGCCACCCAGGAGGCGACCTGGCTTCGGCATGAAGAGAAGGCTTCTGAGGAGAAGTCCGTTCAGGTAAATCTTTTCTGTCAGAAGAAGAAGAACTAGATTTACGTTTGCTATTAGGATTCCCTTCGGACCGTAGTGAATCGGTATTTGCTAAAGTTTTAATAAAATTTTTGATGAAGATTGGTTAACGTTTGCCCACTGGACAATCGCGAATTTCATCTAGGGTCAAATTATCAACATTTCCGCTTATCATATTCACTTTAATTCTCGATTTATCTTTATGTGTCCTATATATTCCACGAAGAATCCCGCTGTACTCTAATATTGCAAACATGTCACCATTGGATGCTGATAATACAATATGTTCTTGGGTTGGCACGGGAATAAAGGTATCTCCTTTTGTTCGCAACCTAATTGGATAACCATCAGGAAAAATGTATCTTCGAAATTCGAATCGTAGGTTCTGATTTGTGCGGGGAATAAGCCGAATGTATCCAAGTTGTCCAAGTGCATATCCGAGTACTTTATGTGAAGGAGGCCTACTAGGAGGCGACCTGTCCCTGGCACGATGAGGATGCTCCTCAACAGCCTGAGGTATGCGACGCGAAGGAGAAGAGCGATATTGATCCGGGCGGGGAGTATCAAGGCAATTTCTGCTTGACTGCGAACTTAATTCTGCGAAAAGGAATAGAGCCAACCTTAAGTGCCGCTTATCAAGTTCGTTGGTATGAAATGGCCGTTATATCTATGACATCGTGATGACGTCCGAGACAAGGAATACGAGCCTGGCTCGCTTTCGCCTCGTTTATTCGTGATTTTTAATGATCTGATCATCTCAAATTTTTCAGAAGTACATTTTAAACATGAGAAAGCTTTTCTATGCTGAAACAAAGTATGTACAGAGCTTCTAAAATCTTATTTATTTTCATCATTGTTGACGACATAAATATACAAATGGCCATTACATGAATATAAGCTGGAAAGGGCGACTTCATGTTCGCGCCACATGCCTGCGAAATGCCCGTATTCATGCTTGTATCATATAATTTGTAATATAAATGATAGATATATTATATTAGTATATTCACCAATAGAATTAAGGATGACCGCCAGAGAGAGAACGAAAGTATAGACCATCTTCATTTTGGCAATGTGGAGGAAACACTGATTATTGCTTCAGGGAATAAGCGGGTTACGAAATGTAACTAGAGAATATTCTATTTGATATGATATTCTATGTGATTATTAAAGCTTTGTATCAGAGATTTTGGTTTTAATTAATTATAAACTATGTAACAAAAAAAATGTTAAAGAGGAAAGTTCCTTGAATAATTTAAAACCACGGAGAAAAGTCAATGTGAAATCAAAAACAAACAATAAGATGATACAATACGTATGCTTTATTTTGTGCTTCATTTTAGTCTAAATCCTATTGAAACATAAAATATTGCTGTTTTAAAAAAAACCACGCGTAGTATGTAAACATATTAAAGAGGAAAATCTTTCAGAAAAGGTACCGGGCTAGGATCGTGTGACTTTTTCGACTTATTTGGAAAAAGTAGATTTCTTGAAGGTTAAAGTTAAAATACTTTTTCAAAAATTAATTTGATCAATTCAAGATCCAAGTGTTTGGTTGAAAATCATTCATTTTCAGTTAACATTTTAAAAATGTTGTTCTCAATTTATATATTTTGTTTTAAATTCTCCTTTTGTGATAGTAAACTAATGTTTTTTATTAAAAATTCAAGTACACGCTCAAAAGTTCAACAGACGCTCAAAGGCTCAATCCAATGTAGGGGAGAGTGGGGTATGGTGTCCATGTAGGGCATGGTGTCTATTACAAAAACGCAGAAGAGTAATTATGAAAAAAACAGTTTTGACGGAAACAGATGGAAAAGTCTTTGGCAGAAATTAAGCACTTACAGCATATTTCGAAATACTTACAGCATGAAAATATTAGATTCTGATAGGTGAAGTATTTCCTTAAACTTCTGGTATCATAAATTTCTTTTATAAACGTTCTAAATTTATTAAAATTAATAAAATCTTTAGACATGACATGCGGGGTATGCTGTCTGCAAAATTTTGTGGAGATATGGTAACAGTGCTTGATAACAGGTCGGTAATATGATCGATAATGTAGAAAACCTCAGAAATTGATTTATGTCCTGTCCAAAAAAATTCGAGGCTGTTAATAATAAAGTTATACAGATGATGAAAATCGAAACGTGATTTGAAGTTTTATTTAATAATAATACAGTAAGTACCAAGTTCACGTTTAATTACTTTTAAATGGGCGGTCATGTCAAATTCGTGATTATAACCTACAAATATAAAAATTGTCGTTATAAAGGTTATAAATGTACTTACATTCCTCATTATGATTTTCTATTTTTCTTTGAAAGAGACCAGCATGCAAACTTTGAGGTTATAACCTAAAAAGACTAAAACTCATTGTTATGAAGTTTTTTTCCATTCCTAATTATAATTTCCCATAACAAACACACTTCAAGCAATTCTTTTTATTTATTAGGTTGAACCTGATTACATGGCTTGAACAATAACTCAATAAATAGGATTTCGAATATTATTGATCAATGCATGTTTTCAATTTTCGCGCCTTTGGTACCTTTCGGTAAACAAGATATCTGCTAAAGGCAAATGCAGATCCTCACACGCTGAATAGAATTTTCAAGGAGTAAGAGGTTAGAACTAGATTTTTCAACACACTTTACTTTGATTGATAGGAAAACATTTATTTAGTCTTGATCATCTCTCGAGTAATTTTTTTTAGTCACATTATACTTTCAAGAAATATTATATTGAAAGCTTTTTATTTTACAGCTTTCATATTCATGAAATGAGCCGGCAGTAATATGAGGGACAACATGCCCCATGGTATGGGGTATACTGGTCGAAATGCGAGACAAACGAATTAATTAAATATCAAATAATGACGTTCTTAAAAACAGGATTTAAGTATTGACATATGTAGCCTGATAATGTGAGCTTTTCACCAAAAAATACGGACATCAAAACCACATTTCAATTACATTTTAAAGGACATTTCCTTCAAAGCCTGACACCATACCCCACTTTCCACTACGGCTATTTGTAGTACTAAGAATTTCGAACAATTTATCTATGCAACTTTTTTTCGACAGAAAGCAAATTATCAGAGTTATCGCATTTTTAAAACTGAAAAAAAAACGAAAATGAACATCTTTAGCCAAACAAGGCACTATATGAAATAAATCCAAAAAAAGAAAAAACTTGCTTTTTGAATGTCTTGCAATATTATCATAAAAACTTTTCTAATTTTTTGGAAAAATCGAAAATTCAAATTTAAATTGCAAAAAAATGAATAAAAATATCAAATTTCATTTTGTCGTCAAAGTATGCAAAATAGAAAAAAAGATGGAGAGACGGAAATTATGAACCCGGAAAAGTAGTTTTTGTTTGATTCGTGCAAAATGACATTACAAATAAACAAATTGAATTTTTGGACAAAAAAACACAAGGTATAATCAAATTTTCTTTCAAAATTTAACATTATTTGACTTTGAAAAACTTCATAACTTAATAACTCTGTTTTTATTCTGTAGGTTTCAAAACAATTGTTTGTTGAAAACAAGGTTATTTCTTAAATGAATTATCTCCAACTCATCATCAGATAAAAAGCAATATGTGGAGACTGTTAAGATCACCAGACTATGTAACAAATTGAAACCCACGATAATATTAAAATTACTCGAATAACAATTTACTCAATTATATTTTGCTAGAAAGCTAAAAAAGGCGTTTATTGAAGGATACTATTTAATTATTTTTTCACAAATAGGAAGGTTAAAAGGAAAGGAGGTCCAAATCTCAGCTGGCATTTTCGAGTTCTTTGTTCGCTTTGAGGTAAGAAAAAAACACGTGAATAGATAAATAAATCGAATAATATTTAGAAGTCGCGGATCGCTAGTTTGTCTACTTGAACAGAAAAGTCAATTTTTCTCGAAAACGGCAGATCATAATGCAAAACTAT
>CAKNWW010348697.1:0-14184 GCA_932074435.1 Andricus kollari | reverse complement strand
TATAATATTGCAACATCTTTAACTAATGTTACTCCATGAAAATTAGGCAATTAAAAGATAAAAAATGTGTCTCTGGACAAATCAGACTACAGACCACAATTTTAATCCAACTTAATTGTTATTTTTTCTAAATCAAAGCTGGACCAGAGAGACTGTGTATGATATTCTTCTTTAATTTTATTTTAAAAATAATGCTAAGCTATGTCACACAGTAAATGCCAGTTGATCAATTTGATCCCGAAGTTGGATCTAAATGACATTTAACGCTCTTATAAAAATCTGGGTTTTCTGTATGAGCAAATTGAGCATCAAAATGTTCCGATTCTCAAAAATCAACTGTCTATTATAAATTTTCATGACTGGGAACTGTAGACTGCCAATCAATATGCCACCTCCAAAAATTGTTTAAATTTGTTAAAATTTTCACTACGACATACGACTTTCAATAAAAATTATAAAAACAGTTACTCGACAGATATGAATAAAGTTGTGTAAAAATTAATTTATGATCCGCGAAAGTGGATCGTTTTGGTCTGAAGTTGATAACCGAATGATATGGAATCGTTTATTGTCCTGGGGTTTACTGTGTGCATACACTGAAAACTGGTGATAAATAGGTCGTTCAGACCTTCCGCTCCCATAATTACCCACCCCTAATCCCCTACTTTTCACTCTACTCTCCTACTTCCCCACCGCAAACTTCAACCTTAGCTTCACCCCACTTCCCCTCCTTATTTTACCCCACTTCACCACTTCACTCGCCCCACTTCACCACCCCACTTCACCACTCCACTCACCCCACCTCACCACTTCAGCACTTCCCCACTTCACCTCCTTATTTCGCCCCACTTCGCCCCACTTCCCCTCCTCATTTCTACTAATGACTCCTCCTCTAATGACTCCTCACTTCCCCCACTACCATTCCCACTTTTCCTCCCTTCCCTTACTTCTCCTTCCATGATTTCCCATCACTTTTCCATCTTGGAAAAAAGTAGGATGGATAGACAAGGCTACAAAACCATAACCGTTAATAAAATAATATATAAAAAAGACATTTTTTTCCAGCAGCTATAAGCAGACAAGTTTCTAAGTACAAGACCAATTCCGAAGAAATGGAATAAAGAAGTTTCGGGACAACTAATTTAGTCTGTCATATTAGTTTGTATTGTATGCTGCTGCTAATTAATATACATTTTTGATTGGTCTTACAATATATTGCCTACGAATTTTTACTCCTTTTCCAATTTTTGTAATTGTACACTATTAGAAATGTTCGGAAAATGCCGACACATTGAGAATAGTAGGGTGATTGAAATTTACGAAATTAGGTTGCTGAAAAAGAAGTTCAGTTACTTTTATGGTAAATTTATAAAAGTTTTATTAACATTCAGAAACGGTATATTAAAATTACAAATAGTTTTCGAAAATTCCAAAATGGTAACAGAAATATAGGTTAAGGTGACCTAGAAGTTCGGTTGATGAGCAACTTATCTTTGCATCTTTGTACATCAAGGTCAGTTACACCAGCCCCCCCCCCCTCTCCACTCATAATTTTCGTTTTTTTCTAGCCCAATGAATTGTGCCGCAAATGCGCTTATAGGCGCTACCAACCAAAAATTGTGCGCCACGAAACTCTAGGAGTTATAGCATTTGATAAATCAAAGTTTAAATTGCTTGACCTTGAAGATCCCCATATGCGCTCATATGCGCCATCAAGAAAAAATTTGGCGCCACATTGATAATCGAGTTACCAGCGATCAAAATAACTTCCAATGCGCTCAAATGCATCACCACTAAAAAATGTTGCGCCACGAAACTCTAGGAGTTATAGCATTTGATAAATCAAAGTTTAAATTGCTTGACCTTGAAGATCCTCATATGCGCTCATATGCGCCATCAAGAAAAAATTTGGCGCCACATTGATAATCGAGTTACCAGCGATCAAAATAACTTCCAATGCGCTCAAATGCGCCACCACTAAAAAATGTTGCGCCACGAAACTCTAGGAGTTATAGCATTTGATAAATCAAAGTTTAAATTGCTTGACCTTGAAGATCCCCATATGCGCTCATATGCGCCATCAAGAAAAAATTTTGCGCTACATTGATTACCTAATTATCAGCGATCAAAATAACTTCCAATGCGCTCAAATGCAAAACCACTAAAAAATGTTGCGTTGTCTACTTAAAAAAGATAGCATTTTGGGGGCACAACAATTTTTTACAAACTTTAAAAACTGTCCACGATACGAAGGCTTTAACACTTTACAAAGGTTTGAGCAAGTGTAGGGTTTCAAATGCGCTCATATGCGCCACACAAATTTTCTGCATATCTTGAAAATTGCCCGAGATATGAAGGTCGTAACATTTTGAAAAGTGATGACCAGCAAAATAAAAATAAAAAAAGTAAAAAATATTATTACGAATAAAAGAAAATCTGCTCATCCTTTCTAAAAATGATCGATAACGAATGTTTAGATCCTTTTTGGGTGATCAACTTTTGTCATTTAATTTTTCTTCGTACCTTGTGTCGTTTTTAAGAATTTTATTTTTTTATTTTTAATATTATTTTTCACGATTAAAACAAAAAATAAGCGTCATATCGAGGAATTATTCATAACAAATTTATAGCTCTTTTTCGGATGAGCAACTTTTGTCAATTTAGTTTTCTCACAGCTTATGCGGTTTGTCCAAAAATTTAATATTTTAATTTTATTTTTCACGATTAAAACCAAAATTACGCATTTCTTCAAAAAATGAAGAACAACTTTATTTTAATATCATTTTTCACGACTAAAACAAAAACTAGGCATCCTACCAAAAAATGATGAACAATAAATTTGTAGCTGCCTTTTGGTTCAACAACTTTTGTCTAGTTGTTCTTTCGCAGCTTGTGTCGTTTGTCCAAAAATTTAATTTTTTTGTTTTTAATATAGTTATTCACGTAAAAATCAGAAACTGCGCATTCGATCCAAAAGTGATAAATTACAAATTTGCAAATCCTTTTTGCCGGCACAATTTGGGTCCTGTCATCTGTTTTCCTATCTTACATATTTTGGCCGTAAAATGGAGTCAGAATCTGTGATTCGCTTAACCCTGGAAGGTCACCCAGAGGTTAATTCAAGGTCACGTCAAGGTCATACTGAGACGAAAGTGTCAGAAAAATGTGAGGAAAATCCCATATAGGTTTTTGGGGTCGTTGAGTCAGAATCTTGGATTCGCTTAACACTGTGAGGTCACCCAAAGGTGATTTCAAGGCCACGTCAAGGTCGTACTGGGACGAAAGTGTTAGAAAAATGTGACAAAAATCCTATATAGGTTTTTAAGGTCGTTGAGTCAGAATCTGGGGTTCCCGTAACCCTGGGAGGTCACCCAGAGATCATTTCAAGGTCAAGGTCACGTCTAGGTCATACTGAGATAAAACGGTTAGAAAAGAACTAAAAAAATGACGGTCTTCTCCCTCTCCATGCCGTTTTTGTTAATCATGCCATATACCTTCCTTCCTCGTGCATCCTTCTCACTTCATCCATCTGAAGTACATTCGTTCTAAAATACGTTCCCTTTCAACCTCCATCTTCCCCTCTCCTCCTCTGTTCTCCTTCTCCCACCAATACTCCCTGAAGAGCCTACTCCCCCCTCTATACAAAATTTCTCCTTTCTAACCCCAGTGTCACTTTACATACCTCTTATGTGTCCTATCTACCTCCTCACATTCTTTCCACCCCTACACCTTGTAACCAGGCTTTCCAAATCTTACCGTGTGCACCACGGCTAATCACTTCCTGGCCGGGGATGGTCCAGGCTTGGAAAAATCAGTTATATTAAAATTTTTGGCTGCCACTTATCTCCTAGCTGCGACACAAATACCGGATTACACCGAGTTCGTGAGTCGCACTCTTTCGACTCACGAATAACCCACAAAGCTCGTTGAATTTGTTTGTCAGGCGCCAGATAGGTTAACCTATCAGAGCCCCGTCAATTCCGGTCTCGTCGCAACTGTTAGGTTAACTAGCTCACTAATAAACTCGCATAAGAAGAGGGGTGAGATCGGTAGAGTGAGAGAGTATTTTATTTCTCGAAAGTGACGGTTGCGAAATTTAATACGACTCCATTTAAAATTCACAGTTTCAAAACAAAGTATTTATTAAGCTAAAAGGAACACTACATTGATTTTCAATAACTACTTAAACATTCCCGTAAATTAAACGAGTACCAAAAGTGGTTGATCGATCGCCAGAGTGACCCACCGCACAAAATGGCCGCCCGAGACGCCCGCTCTTGCACCACGTCGTTCGACGTGCAACACGCGTGCTCCCACCAACGGTTCCAATGAGTGACGCCTGCCTCAACTATCTGTTTTCGGGCTTTGAGTCGGGCGTGCTTCCCTACCGGGTGTCGTAGGAGTCTCGGTCGACACTATACATTGGTTTAATTTTAAGCACACGCGGTCCCGGTAGTCATTGCCGCGTGGATGTCGAGAGCGCAAACTATTACTGCGGAGATAGGCATAGAGGCCACACCTTGTAGCCATTTGACGTAGTTTGCCTTGTCGCTTTCCATTTTAGTGTCTTTGGATACTGATTCCTTCAAATAATCCAACCTTTACGGTTCCGGTTACTACGAGCGCACCGCCGCCAAGTCAAGAAACGTAAGTGACAGGTCGCGCGTTCCTTTCCGCTTCTTTCCTTCTCGACTCTTTGTGTCGTGCCTGTCGATTGGTGGGTTGGAGTGAAGATGGCTGGCCTGTCGATCTCATCCAATGGGTCCCTTCGTGCTTCTGCTGCGTGCTGCCCATTGGTCCTCACGTGCTGATTTGAACATGGCCGTTTACTGAATCTCAGAAGCGTGGGGTCCTCCAGCCATGCTGTGGTGCAGAGCTGGTCGACTCGGTTACGTACTGCCTTCGACACTGCGAGTGAAGCTTAACGATGTGGGATTGCAGGGCTCTTTCGTCCTGACTCGGTGATCGACTCCGTACCGCTACTCGCCGCCGGCTGTGGCGCTGACGTATAATGTCGACGGCGAAACATGGCTGCTAGTTGCGGCACCCCCCACTTCGCCAGTGTAGCACGACCGTCCTGTAGTGACACCATGTAATGGTATCGCCGATGCAAAATGGCGAATAGTGGTGACACCACCCTACTTAGTCGGTGAAACATGGCCGTCTGGTAGTAACGCCATGTAATGGTATCGCCGATGAAAAATGGCGAATAGTTGTGGCACCTATAACAGGATTAATTGTGTATGAGTCTTATTCGCTCAATCCTATTAACTGTTTTCTCTCTCCGTCGCCACTACAACGGGTAGCTGTGTTTGTATTCTTATCACACGCATATATTAGGGACTGGTTTCTGTTATGAATCTCAGCTGTTACCAGGAAAAATCAATACTCAGTGACTTAGTGCTCGCTAATTGGAATCATTAAGTGTCCTTCAAATTTAATTAAAAGTGAGTTTCTTTACTCACAATGACATCCGAACAAGCAATGTCATTTAAAACTTTGCTAAACAACCAACGCGACACATTCGGACTCATTGAACGTACTATGTCAAACTTTAATAGGATTGGAAAGGAAAACGTGACAGCTGCTAAGATTCAAAGCAGAATTGATATACTCAAGGAACGCTGGGAACTCGCCTGTAAGTACCACAATATGATCAACGCCTTTTTCACTGATAACGAAAGAAAAAACAGAAGAATACTTCATAGAAATGGAGTATAGTAATGCATCAGATCAATATGAAGAAGCCATGGATCTTCTCAGCGGCTGGAAAGCGAAATTCGCTCCAGTCACTCCAGAAGGTAATTCAACGCTCTTACAGAATTCGTTCAGTCAACAACAACAAGGTAACTCTGTGAATATAAAACTACCTCAAATTGATTTACCCAAGTTCTCGGGAAATTATGTCGAATGGATAAGTTTCCATGATTTATTTCAATCACTTGTGCATGATTCAAATCGATTATCCGATCTTCAAAGGCTTCACTTCACTATCTTATGTCAAGTCTAGGCAAGGGACGCGTTAAAATTTAGATACGAAGATAAACATTTAATTATTAATAAAGTGTTAGATGATTTGTTTTCTGTTTCTCCTGCTAGTCAAGAATCGAGTCGCGAATTGAAACGTATTTATAATAAATATAAAATAGCGATCGATTCACTTGATAATTTAGGTGAGGCAAAAGTTCAACGCGATTTGTTATTTATACATCACATTGTAAATCGATTTGATAAGCAAACCAGGAAAGCCTGGGAATTATCCTTGTGCGATATTAACGAGTGTCCAGAACTTAGCGAATTCGAAGCTTTTTTGAAAAAACGGATTCACACATTAAAAGCTATACAACCTCAAAAGCAGGATAATAGCAAGCAACGTCAAAATAAATATATATAATCACATCACACGACTACTGAAAAATCAAATGCTAATCTTACAGTCGAATCAAGCTCAGCTAATTCAACTAATATATGTGTTTTATGTAAATCTCAGCACGTAGTCGCAAAGTGTCCAAAATTTCAAATTAAAGCCGTAGATCAACGCTATGAAATATTATAAACAAATAATTTATGTTTTAAGTGTACTCGATATGGCCATAGGCCTTATAAATGTTCAAGCAAATATCGATGCAGTAAATGCAATAAATTGCATCACTCATTACTGCATCGTAACGTTAATCCTCATCACAACAATAAAAGTGATAATTCAAACCTGAAGTCTGAAAATATTCCAGAAACAAAAAACATCTCTTATCTTTCTTATGAAGGAACACGGCGTCGTCGTACTGCCATGTTTGGTACTGCTCGGGTATTATTAAAAGGTCCAAACGGACGCTCTTAAATTGTGAGAGCAATGATTGATCCCTGTTCTGATCAATCATTTATTACAGAGTCTATGTTTCAAAAATTAAGATTACCACGACTTCGTATTCATGCGACTGTAGAAGGTTTAGCTGGAGCGCATTTGACTACTGCTACTGCGATTGTAACATTCAATATAGAATCTCTAATCAATCCAAGTATTAAACTGACACTGGACACATTTTTTTGTCAAGATGTGAATCGCTATGCGCCTCCTAATAAACAAGATATAGATATCGATTCTTGGCCTCGCTTGCAAGGTCTAACTTACGCGGATCCTGAACCTTTTTCCAAGGATTGGATTGATGTTATGTTCGCTGCTGATGTTTACTCTGCGATCATGGAACAGGGTTTAATGAAATTTCCCATAGACGCTCCATTTGATCAGGCCACAATTTTCGGCTGGATTATTGTAGGGGCATTAGAGGGCACCTCTGCTAATATGATGAGGAATGTTGTCGTTCATCGCGCGGAAACAACTGTTTAATGTCGAGCGTAAATTAACAGCTCAACCTGAGTATAAATTACTATACTCAAATTTGATGAATGAGTACGAATCTCTTGGTCATATGGAACGCATTACGTCAGGTGATCCCTATGCTGATACACAGTTGGTGTTTATACCTTACCATTATGTTATTAAAGAAAGCTCAACTACAACGCGCCTGCGCGTAGTCTTCAACGCCTCAAGTTTGACAACTAACGGCACGAGTTTAAATTCTCACATGCTTATCGGGCCGAAGTTACAATCGGATCTCCCTACTACTGTCATGCGATGGCGCATGTATAAAGTCGCAATAAGTGCCGATACATCTAAAATGTACCGTCAGATTTTGATAGATCGACGTGATGTTGATTATCAAAGGATTATCCACCGCGATAATCCCGATATCTCGCCGCAATCATTCCGGTTATTAACTGTAACATACGGAACTGCAGCCTCTCCATATATTGCTTTAAAAGTAATGAAACAACTCGCTCATGGTGAGGCCTCATCTTATCCTTCAGGATCAAATATTGTATTAGAGAATTTTTACGTTGATGATGTCCTCTTCGGAGCAGATAAGCTTGAGTCTACTCAAACTTCAAAACATCAATTAATCAATATTTTGACTCGCGGTGGCTTTCAGTTAGATAAGTGGTCAAGTAATATTTCATCATTATGTACAGACTAGTCTAGTAATCAAAAGGGATTAAAACCTTATGATGATTCAGAGAAAAGTATCATACGTATCTTGGGGCTCTCGTGGGATCCTATGCATGATCAGTTACAAATCCGCACATATATCAAGATTCAAAATGTTTACACTAACGTACAGTTTTATCCACCATCGCTCGAATGTTTGATCCAGCTGGTTATCTGACTCCTATAAGTGTTAGAGCAAAAATCTTTATGCAGGGATTATGTTTGCTAAAATCACATTGGGATGACGTGCTGCCAGATTATTTGCATAATGAATGGCAATCTTATTGTGCAGAGCTAAAGAAGTTAGAAATTGTGTCTATTCCTCGTTGGGTAGGTAGCACATCAAATTCAAAAGACGTACAAATACACGGTTTCGCTAATGCATTCACTCAAGCATATTCTGCGTCTGTATATTTGCCCATTTCCTCAAATGAAGGGTTTATTACGTCCCTCACATATGCAAGATCTTGAGTTGCTCCTCCAAAGCAACACAGCGTTCCCCGCTTGGAATTATGTGCAGCGTTGTTGCTTAAACAAGCGGTGCAGTATGTTCAAACTGCGTTACATTTACAGTCTGTTCCAACTCATCTTTGGTCAGACTCAAAAATTGTTCTTGCTTGGCTTGAAAGGCCAGAGGCAAAATTACCAACTTTTGTCGCTAATCGAGTGTCTTATATACTCACTCGCCTTCCAAAAGGTTCATGGCAACATGTGCCTACGGCTGATAATCCTGCGGATTGCGCATCTCGTGGGATGTCTCCAACTGAAATAACGTCAAATACACTATGGTGGAATGGCCCAAACTGGTTGGTCCAATCTCCTAAAAATTGGCTTCGGGACTTTCAGCTATCTGAAAAGGACAAGGCTGATCCAGAATTATGTGAGATAACGCATGTTCACACGGTCACAGTAAATTCCTGCATGTCAGATGAATCGATCTCTGATTTCAAATGGACTTTATCTGTGAAGTTTTCCAGTTGGCAAAATTCGTTGAGGGTACAATCTTTCTGTTTAAAATTGATAAAATATCAAATTAGGCGAGCCTTTAATAAATTTAGTGCAAAATTATCTCCGACGTTACGAGAGAAACTACAGAAAATCGTTGAACATGATTCGGATTATATTTCTGACTCCCGTATTTTATGGTATAAAGTAATTTAGAATTACGTATTAGTCAAAGAGTTAAATATGCTGAGAAAGGACGGACTCTGTTCAAAATCGAGCGTTATCAAGCAACTAAATCCATTCGTGGATGCTTTTGGTTTAATTCGAGTAGGAGGTCGTCTTGAGCACTCCCCCTTATCGTATGCTGAAAAGCATCCTATCATTTTGATGGATCATACGCTCAGTACGCTATAATTGTACGACATGCTCATTCACGCACACTTCACGGTGGAGTACAATTGACTGCACGTGTATTTCGCCAAACAATTTGGATGGTGCGTGTGCGATCTTTAATAAATCAATGCATCAAAGGCTGCATTGAATGTACTCGACATCGCGCGTATACAGCGTCTCAAATTATGGGCTCGTTACCCTGAGCTCACGTAACTCCGTCTGTTCCTTTCACACATACAGGGATTGACTATGCCGGACCAATCAATTACAAATTGTCTAAGATCCGCAACGCGAAAATTGATAAAGCATATATATGCATTTTCATTTGCCTAGCTACTAGAGCTATCCACGTCGAGGTAGTTTCTGATTACACGACTGAAGGATTCATCGCAACACTTCGACGATTCGGTAGTCGTCGAGGTTATCTAAAAATTATTTACAGCGATAACGCCAAGAATTTTGTAGGGGCTAGTAGGCAATTGCAAAAGGCGTTTAGACAGGTTTTATCTGATCCTCAATTACACGGTGAATTTGCCGTTGAAGGTTTGAGATGGAAATTCATTCCTTCCGCCTCGCCACACTTTGGTGGCTTATGGGAGGCTGGAGTAAAAATTGTAAAACACCATCTCAAACGTGTTATCAGGAATCAAAACCTGACAATCGAGCAATTTACTACCACCCTCACATGTCAAATTGAAGCATGTGTTAATTCCCGCCCTGTTGCATCTATCAATCACGATACAGATCAATTTGCATCTCTGACCCCGCAACATTTGTTAAATGGTGGTGCACCGCTCACTTTACACGAGCCATCTATTTTGAATCTTATTGAATTACACCTCAAACGTTGGGAATTAATTCAGCAGAGGCTTGAGCAATTCTGGCGTCTCTGGCGTAGCGACTATCTAAATACGTTGCAACAACGTAACAAATGGAGATGTGAAACTCCTAATTTGTTACAATGTACGCTCTCCTCTTAAAACATAAGGACCTGCCGCCTGGCAAGTGGGACCTTGGTTTGATTGAAAAATGTCATTCAGGTAAATATTGTAGAGTTCGCATCGTTACTGAAAGACGAAATAATTTGTCTGTATTAAGAGAAGTTAACTTTGATCGATATTGTAGATTTCTGTTGTGCACAGTACGTGTGGTCAGTTTTCTCAACCGATTGAAAAATTACTATCTCTGATGATAATACAGATTCCTACTTGAATTTCGCGCATGTCCCTGTCCCCTTCTTGACAAACCGCGTGTCGTCGCCGTTTATCTTAGCTTACCTTCTGGCGATCAAACGCTCTTTCATCGTGTAAGGAGAACAAATCCTGGAGCTCCTTCAGTTGAACTATTCTTTGCCTCGACTCCTCGTGCTCTGGTGGGGACAATACTGGTGGTTCTTCTACTCTTTGGCGCAGGCTATTATAAGGTTTTGGTTCCCTCCCTTGATTCAAGTAGGCCGGGCTGACCCCTGCAGTGTTATGCACGGCCGTGTTATAGGCGAACCTGAAATCCTTAAGATATACTTCCCATTACCGGTGGTCTCGAGCTACATATGCTGAGATCATTGTTTTGAGGACTCAATTCACTCGCTCCACAGGGTCCGCCTGTGGGTGATACACTGGCGTGAAGGAATGTCGGATTCCGTAAGTCTCTGTCAACCCTTGAAACGCCTGGTTGACGTATTCTGTTCCGTTGTCTGAAACGAGCACTTCCGGTGCCCCCAACGGTTCAGGATATGGTCCTCAAAAGCTTTGATAATGGTCTCGGCATTAACTCGTCTCACGGGTGACAGTTCGATCTATTTATTATAGAGGTCTTCGAATACCACCACGTATTCGAATCCCAATGCTGTTTTTGGCCCAGGACCCATTACATAGGTGGCCACTACGGTCCAAGGCTGCTACACTACCCTGCGAGCCATTAGACCCGCTACGGGTCTCTGGTCAGCCTTGATTCGCTGGCAGGTGT
This sequence comes from Andricus kollari, assembly GCA_932074435.1. NCBI lineage: Eukaryota > Metazoa > Arthropoda > Insecta > Hymenoptera > Cynipidae > Andricus > Andricus kollari. The sequence goes on along the minus strand of CAKNWW010348697.1, from coordinate 2,837 downwards.
CGCACGAACGTACCCACAGCGAAATGTCGCGATACATGCCTACCAGTAATACTGTATCGAGGCTCTCCGGTATGTCTTGTCGATACCCAGATGAGCGGCTTGCGGATCGTTGTGTACCTCGTCGAAGACTCCTTGTCTTCTTTCGGCTGGTACTACGAACTTCCACGACTTTAAGTCTTCGATTGCCGGGTATATCAACGGATTTGGACAGTGCCGATATAACATTCCGTCAACGATCTTCCAACCATGGAATTTTCTTAGGGTTTCCTCCACCTCGCGCCGTCGTTTACGGTACCAGTCGTCCTCCACTGGCTCCATCGCAGCTATGGGGATTGCTACTACCTCCTCATTCATCCGAGAAAGGGCGTCAGGCACGTGGTGCAAAGCTCCTTTCCGGTGTACGATCTCGAAGTCGTATTCGAGGAGGTCAAGTGCCCATCGCGCCAATCGACCAGTTGGATTATGGAGATTATGTTACCATATAACGAACTGTGGTCGGTGATTACCGTGAAATGAAACCCTTAAAGGTAGTTGCGGAATTTTCCGACCGACCAAATTACGACTAGACATTCCTTTTCCGTGACCGAATACTTTCTTTCCGCGTCCGACATCGTCCTACTGGCGAAAGCGATTACTCTCTCAACGCCATCTTGCATCTGCGTCAAGACTGCCCCGAGGTCGAAGTCGCTTGCGTCGGTCTGGAGTACGAAAGGGACTTCAAAGTCGGGATATGTCAAAATCGATGCCGTAGCTATCTATTCTTTAAGCTTAGCGAACGCGCTTTCCTGTCAGTTGCAAAGTCCAGTATAAAGCGACGATACCACGATGCCATCCCCAAGAACCGTCTTAGATGCTTTATTCGGTCAGTCTCCCGAATTCACATTTCTTTGGGTTTATAGTCAGTCTGGCACTCTGTAAGCGGCCTATAACTCGCACCACCCATTCCCGGTGACTCTTGAACGTCTTACTGACGATGTCTATGTCATCGAGGTACGCATAGGCGTTAGGCTCCATGCCCGGCCCTATGAGGGAGTCTACCAGTCGCTGGAATGTCGCAGGGGCTCCTGACAGTCCACAGGGCACCCTTGTGAACTGAAAGAGCCCCATTCCAGGGATTGTAAACGCTGTGTACTCCTTACTGTCTTCGGCCATCGGTATCTGGTGGTACCCCCACTTCAAATCTAGGGTCGTTATGTCCTTTGCGGCGCGCAGTTGCTCGAAGATCATATCCATTTTTGGCAACGGATACGCATCCTGTTTAGCCACCTTGTTGAGCCTACGGTAGTCCACGCAAAATCTATACGTCCCGTCAGCCTTCCGGGCCATTAATACGGGACTGGACCATCCGCTTTTCGAAGGCTCAACTATACCCTCAGCTAACATTCTAGTCACCTTATCTTGCTTATTTTTCAGGACCTTTGGGGACACTCGATAATGCCTCTGTTTTATTGGTGGGTGTCCCCCGACGTCTATGCAATGAGTGATGCGATCGGCTGCTGGAAGTACCTCAGGAGGGGGCTTCATGATCCCGGCAACTAACGTGTCCAGTTCTTGTCGCTCCTCAGCTGTTATTTCTCTGAGGCCGCAACGCTGGTCTAACGTTGTCAGGTTTACGTCCCTCCTCTCCACTTCCAGCTCAGTACCCTTTTCGGTAAAGTGGTGAACTAATTCTGGGTAGTCCGCCATGTACCAAGCTCGTTTACTGCCATCGTACACTATTCCGAATGTGTGGATGAAATCCATACCAAAGAATACTTGTTCTCCCATGCTCGGGACAATATGGATCTTCATCATTCGCGAAACACGATAGATTTCGATAGGGAGATAACATGTGGCCTGAACTTGACTGACAGTACCGTCAGCAGTCATAACCGCTTGGTTCGGTGTCGTGTGAAATGTTGTCTTGTACCGTTCTACTATAGCCAAGCCAATATCTCCTATCACTGTTTGGGATGCCCCTCCATCAATCAACGCGAGGACCTTAGGGGTGTTACCAATTCGGGCAGTCGTAAAGACTCGCAGGGTAAGCCCCTTGCCCTCCCTTGGGGGCTCCTTCACCTCCAATCGTAGCGGTAACGAAAGGCCTTCATCCGGTGATACCGCTGGTGGCTCATTCGCCTTTAGATGAATTAAGAATTAATTCATTAATTTAAGAATTTCATTAGGAATCATCCACATATTACGTAAGGCATGCGTGAAATAAATTAATTTTCAAGAAAATATTCAAGTTTTGAACTTAAAAAGATAATTTTTGAACCAAAAATTGAAGAATTGCATTTTCAGTTAAAATAATAAATTTTTAAGTAAGAAAAAGGGAATTGCCAACAAGGTGATGAATCTTCGATAAAAAAATTAATTCTTAATGGAAAGTTTAGACGCTTATATTTCCATAAAAAATATTTTAATCATCAATCAAAAACAGTTCAATTAAACCAAAAAATACGAATTATCAAAGAAGAAAAATAGTTAAATTGTTAACCAGGAATTTCAAAAAAGGACTTGAGTTTTCAAGACAAAAAGGCTAGTTTTTAACAAAAAAGGTGAATTTTAAAGATTTAAACATTGAAAAAAATGTTCTTTGATAAAACCATTTAATTATTAAATTTTTAATAAATAAATAATACTTATTAAATATCAATTACTTTAATTGTTCAAATTCGCGAATTTTGTAACTCCAAACTTTTCTTCTTTTTATTGAGAAGTATATTTCCTTCATTATTGTTATTTTAAATTCAAACAATAATTTGAAACAAAACCCTCAAAATAAAGTCTTTTATAGAAATATTTGATTGTTTTATTTTTCATAAATAAATCATTTTTTTTTTAAATTAATTTTT